>JAASFY010000679.1:0-17276 GCA_023334035.1 Globisporangium okanoganense
CTGGGTGCGCCGTGGCGGACTTTGTGATCTTCCCGCCGCGCTGGATGGTCATGGAGCACACGTTCCGGCCACCGTACTTCCACCGCAACTGCATGACCGAGTACATGGGCATGGTCTACGGGACGTACGACGCCAAGAAGGGCGGCAAGGACGGCTTCCAGCCGGGCGGCGCGTCGCTGCACGCGGTGGACACACCCCATGGGCCGGACGCGGCCACGTTCCTCGCGGCCTCGAGCGCGCCGCTGGCACCGCACAAATTCGACGGCGGGCTCGCGTTCATGTTCGAGACTACATTCCTCGTCAAGCTATCGACCTTTGCGCTCACGTGCGAGCAGAACGACGCCGACTACTACAAGTGCTGGCAGCAGATGCCCAAGCTCTTCACGCCGGACCAGATCTGAGAATACTCAGACGGGCGTGTCCACTAGCATGGATGGCTCTCTATTGCGTATCAACGTACTCGCATACTCAATCTCCTCCATATTGCAATTACGTTAGTCATACCTGCCTGCTAAGCGTCCTTCTGCATAACGAGCGCCAGCCCGGCGAGCACCCACTTGTGCTTGGGCGCGAGCGTGCGGAGCGTGGCCAGGAAGACGTACGTGGGGCCGCGCTGCGTGGTCTGGTACACGGGGCAGTCCACCACGCCCTGCTGGCGCCGGAAGTAGCCCACGCCCGTGGCCTCCCACTGGCCATCGATGGCCACGGCGCGCGCGTAGAGCACGGGCGTGGCCGAGAAGAGCTCCTTGGGCGCCGGGTCCGCCACGTGGCCGCCGCACGGGATGCCGTCCACCTCGTATCCGGACATGGTCCCCTTCTCACCGGTCTCACCACCACCACTAGTCACGGACGGCGGTTCCCAGCGCCCACCTTCTAGGAAGAGCCCGTGCACGAGCGCGCCCATGTCCGGATACGATTCGGCACTCCACATGGTCGTGAAGTGCGTCTCGATGGTAAGCGAGTCGAGCGCGAGGCCGTGCGTGCGCGCGGTGCACTGCTTGATGGCTGTGAGGAAGGCCGTGGGGTTGAAGAGGCCCGCGAGCCAGACCGAGTACGGCAGCCGGAACTCGTGCGTCCAGGCCGAGACAACGCCCGCGCGCTCGACAAAGTCCGTGAACCAGAGCGCGAGCGACTTGCGCGACCACCACGCCAGGCGCTCCCACGAGCACGCGTGCAGCACGTTGCGGCCAGGCACCTGGTTGGCCGCTAGCGCCGCCAGCAGGTCCTCCATGGCCTCTGTCATGTTGAGCGTGCCGTTGATGCCCTTGAGCAGCTCTGTGAGCGTCGCGTGAATCTCGCCGATCAGTGCGTTCATGCGCGCGGCCTCCTGCAGCGCCACGACCACGTACGGCGACTGGTCCAGCACGAGCAGCGGTGAGGCGCGGCTCTGCAGCGCCTGGAGGTCCATCTCGGCCGGCAGGCGGTCCAGCAGGCTCTCGACGATCGCTATGACGTGTACAGAGGCTGCTGCTGCTGCTGTTATTGTATCAGCGGAGCTGCTCATGCTGTTGCTACCGGATGAAGACACGGGCTGGAAGAGCGCGATTGTGAGGAAGAGGTCGTTCGAGGCGTCCGCGAGGTACCCGATCTCGGCGTTCGCGTGCAGCCCGTAAACCGCCGGCGCCTCCACGGGCAGTTCCGTCTCGATGTAGCCGCTGTACTTGGAGTACGTGAACGCCATGGGGTCGGGGCACTTGAAGCCCGCCGTGAGCTCCTTGCCGCTCAGGAGGTCAGGTGTGAAGATGCTGCTCAGGTACGCGTTGTTCGTGATGCGGTCCCAGTGGTCCGTGATGTGGCCGCCGTACATGATCTCGCCAAAGATGTACCGCAGGTCGTCCCACGGCAGCTGCTGGTCCTTGGATTTGCTCGAGGCCGAGCTGTCCAGGTATCTCCGCAAAACGTCCGAGCAGATAAGCAGATCGCCCGTATTGAAGCTGTACATGCGACTCCAGCCCTGGAAGCCAAAGCGCCGGCGTCCGAGCACGAGTGCGTGGAAGAAGCAGAGCGCAAAGAGGCAGCCCTGGTACTCGCTCGGCTTGGCGCACTCCTCGATCTGCTTGAGCGAGAACTGCGCCCATGCGCGTCGCAAGTTGCTCTTTAGGTCAGTCGGCGCCTCATTGGCCACTTTGATGCAGCTCTGGAGTAGTGACTCGGGCAAATTCGTCAATGACGCGAGCGTTGGGGCTTCAGCGGACAGGAAGCACCGGAAATTCTGGTCTGCAGACACTGAGTAGAGCTCCAGCGTTCGCTCGAGCTTTGGCAGCCACGACTGCATCAAGTGGATGTTTTGCAGGATGACCCAGTTGCCCTCGCGTGAGAATTTCATGAGCATCGAGTCGGCCATGGCTTCCTGACCCTGGCCCATCGATATGTTGACCAAGTTGCCGCGCTCGTACGTGAAATCAAACTTCTTGCCCAGGTTCTCCACCCAGGACGTCGGATCTACACCTGGAAACAGCACAAAGAACATTGGAGTCGACGCGCTTGTCTCCTGGTACGCAGCTTCCATGTCGAACGGCGGCTGCTGAGTGAACGACGCGCCAAGCTGAGCGCTCAGAAACACCTGCAGTGCTGCAATCATGCGATCTGGACGCAGAACGCGCACAATATGGAGCAGCTGCAGGGGCGTGATGGACATCTTATAGGGTCCAGGCAGCGTCTTTGCCTCGGGTTTGTCGGAATCGAACCACTCGCGCCACTCTTCAGCGTCGGATTTCATAAACGTCGTGAGCTTCTGGAGACTCGCAACGTTTTCCTCGAGTTTGCGAACTCGCAGCCACGTCATGTCGCTGAGCCACTCGCTCAAGATGCCCATCCCGGGTCCACTGGGATCTGTCGACACATTGACAGACACAAGCTGCTGAACGTCGAGCGGCTGCATCTTGTTCTCCGATTGCAGGATCGCAAAGCAGAGCTGTGTCGCGAGCGTGAGCTTGTCTTTCTCAAAGAAGCCGCGCCGAATGTAGTTGAACACCACCTCTGTGATCGATTTCTTTAGTTGGGAGCATCGCGCCTCAATCTGCGCGGGCGTGGGCATCTCTTCTTGGTCTGTTTGCTGCAGCATCGCCTCGACATCTTCCTCACTTCCACCAGCAGAACTGTCGATCACGCGATCTGCGAGCAGCAGGTCAGCGTTCCACTGGAATCGCTGGGTCGCGATCACTTTCTTCGCTGCCGCTTTGAGTCGACCGAGCAGCCCTCCGCCAGTGCCTGCACTGCCAGGGGCGTCTCTGCTCTTTTCGCTGGCTACTAAGTCAATTCCACGCTGGAAGATCACCACGAAGGCGTTGAGCGAGTACACGTAGTACGAATGCATGCGCGTGAGTCCGTCCATGATGAAGAAGAGCAGCGCACCGCGGTTCGCCACCGACTGGTACTTGGAGCTGAGCTCGTTGATCTGTGCCTCGTACTCTTTCGCCTTGGCGGATTTCATCGCGATCTCCACAGCAGTAGCTTTCGTTGTCTCGAGATCTGTAATCACCTGCACATTCTCCGTAATGTCACCCTCTGCGTCTGCCAGGTTGGTCAGGATGCGGTCTTCGAGTGCCTGGATCTTGATATTGAACTCATTCTGCTGGTGCATGAGCGCAACCCGCGCCTTCGCCTTTTTCGGCCACTCCTTGCGCACTACGAGCGACAGAAGTTGGTCTTCGAGTCCTTGCTGCGTCACCGAGAAGTTGATCATCGTCGCTTCGGCTTGCAGCTCCGGTGGGTAGTGCGGATTCGAGAGCTTCGTGTGCAGGTACAGCTTGAAATCTGCATGGAACTCGACCAATTTGTCGCCCAGCTTGAGGAACGTCTTATGACCTCGTGTAGTCGTCGTTCTCGAGATAACTGGCCACAGACATACCTCAATCTTCTCAGTCATGTTCTCCACCAGCAGTGAGTACCCATGCTCGATCGCGGTCTCCAGTAGCTGCGGTAGGTTTGGCTGATCTTGTCGGACCACCTGGAACGAGCTGGGAAACGCACGGCGCGAGTGCTTTTCCATTTCGCGAAGCCAGTAAATGCCCTGAAGCTGCGGGTCAATGAGCAACGGCCAGCGCTTGCTATTGCGAACGACTGCACCATTTTCAACAGACACACGGTCGCTCGGAAGTCCTCTCGTGCTCCATTCAGCGATCTCCGAGTCGGTCGCCAGGATCTGGAGCGGATTGCACGACTCTGATATTCGGCTGAGCAATGGGCTGTCTTTCTTGACTGGACCACTCCCCGTCAGACATTTCTTGAGAAACGGAATCCACTTTTCGGAGATCAACAAGTCGCGGAACGGCTTCGTGAACGCGCCGATGTACGAAACAAAGCTCGCGGCGATCAACACGTCGCAGACGAGCGTATCTGCTCGCTGCTGAAGCTGCTCGAGCTCGAGCGTCCACCTCACGCTCTCACTACCCAATGCGGCAGTCAGGCGCGTCGCGAGCTGAATGCGCAATCGTCCTCTTTCCACAGCGGCGATGGCATCCTGAACCGCCTTGTTCGTCTCGTCGAACTCTTCGGTCAAGAGCGCAAGTTTCGTCTCGAGCGCTGCGAGGCGCTCGTTCACCTGCTCCATCTTTTCGTTCGCAACTCGCAGCTTCTCATTCGCCTCGGCGAGGGCTTTCTTCTTTGGCTCCACCACGACGATCGCGTCATAGTACGCCACGATGTTGATCACCCACGCACAGAGCCCCGCTGATGCCGAGTTTTTCTTTTCGATCGTCTCGACGTTGAAGTGCTCGAGTTGAAGGAACGGCCGCACTTCTTTCCAGTTCACCTCTGGAACTTGCTGGTCGTCAACCTGGCTCTTGAAGCCTTTGAGCTCATCCACAAACGCGTTGATGTTGCCGAGCAGCGCCTTCTTCGTGGCTTCCCAAGAGCGATCTTTGTCCTTCACTTTGCCGTTCTTTTGCACGATCACGCTCGGGTTGATGCCTGCGAACAGCACGACGACCGCCCCGAAGACATCTCCAACGCCCACCGGGGGCTTGGACATGGTCTTGCAGCTCCCGAGGTCTTTCTTGTTGAGCGTGTCGAGGGCCGCCATTGCGGCGTCGACCATGGGCTGCGCCTGTGCAAGATCAGCTTCCGTGTCAGCTTTCTTTGTTGAGACGTCAGCTTGTATTATCGCGCACTTCTCGCGCTCAATATTCGCCTTTGCGGTCTCACTCTCGACGATCTCCTTGTCATTTTTCAGTCGTTCAGCGAGATCTTCCGCTAGCACCTTCTTCTTCTCTGCTTCGTCAAGTGTCTTTGTGAGTTCATCTTCCATATTCACAACAACGTCTCGAGTCGCCTCCATTTTCTCGAGCCCGCTCTGAAGTCGATACATAGCGCGCTCATGGTTCTCGTGCTTTCGTGCGAGAAGCTCGCGGTATAACGACAGACACTCGAGGTACGACTTTGGCGTCGAGTACACGTGGCGGCGCTCGTGGGTGAAGAAATCTTTCGCCAGGTCGTTCGTGCTCTGGAACGCGTAGGGCATGAAGTTCTGGATCGCGACGAGGAGGTCGTCGTTGCGGACCCACTTGCTCAGGAGCGGGTCGTCGTCCACATTCAAGAAGCGCTCTGCAACCGAGCGAAGCGCGTCCTTTGGCCATGGCTGGAACCAGTCGATTGACGTGCAGTTCACCAGCGCAGGAAACTTTCGCGCACGCATCCGGAACTCGGTCGTCGCGGGTGAAAAGCAGAGCACGACGTGCAAGTTGCGCTTGATCTCCTGGATGAACCACTGCCAGCAGCGCTCTTTCTCGGAAACGTCACTTCCACTACTTTGCTGCTGAGTAGAGCCTACCCCCATCGATGCAGATGCGAGCGCTGCGTTCACCTTCGGCAGGATCTGCTGTGTGATGCTCGCTTGCTCATCGGCATTGTAGAGATCTGGGATGTTGCCGCTTGACAGCAAGTCGTTGATGAGCACGAGCATGCGCTCATTCTTGATCTGGTTGTCGCTAAACAGGAACACGAGACCTTCGCCTTTCACGCCAGCTTTCGTGAACATATTCTGCAGATCGGACTTGAAGTCTAGGAGCGAGTACGCTTGCGTGATTGTGATCTCTACCAGAACGTACTCGCAGATGAACGTGGCGAGCCGTGAAAGCGATTTGCGACCACTTCCACCAACACCAACTAGCATTGCGTGGCCCGACGGGTTTGAGATGATTCGCACAATGCGCGTCACATGCTCCAGCGCGTCCTTGAAGAGCACCAAGTCCATTTTCGCAAATAGCTCGTTGCGCTCACTCAGCGCTTCTTCCACGGTCACGTTCATGGCCTGCATGGACACCACTTGGTCATACTCGTTCGTGCGGAGGCCGTTTGCAAAGTGGCAAAAGAGAATCGGATCCGATGCGATCAAAGCGCCACCACCGGCCTGACCTGCAGACTGCGAGGACGATGATGCAGACGTAGGGATAAAGTACCGTGTAAAGTTGAAAGACGGGAAGCATTTCCGTGCCTGCTGCTGGACGAGCGACGTAAACTTGTGGAGATCTTGCGCAGAGACAAGGCGATCGCCATACACGCGCATGGATTCGTGCACCCACAGCAGCGCAAACTTGAGCGGGTCCTCAAAGGTCGACGGCTTCGCCATCAGCAGTCCTTGAAACACGTTCGCAACGTGACGAATGTTGAACTCATAGTGGAAATTCGCAGCGGTTTTACGGAAAGTGGTCGATATCTGAGTGTGTAGCCCCAGCGACGCTTTCAGGATCTGCGCCGTCATTTTCCGGATCTCTTCGACAAAGTCCGCCACGTATCCTTCAAGGAACGTTGTGTAGATCACTTGCAGACTCGCGACGCTGAGCTGCGCGAGAGCAAAAGTTACAAAGTGGCGTTGCAGGCGTGGGTTGATGACGAAACTGCCAGCGCTCGGGTTCATGCAGCTCAGAAATTGCACATTCTGGATCTGTTTCAGCGTGAACTTGGAGCGGTCGTACCAGTGACCGTAGTCCAGGTACTGCCTCAGTAGTGCGAGCGCACTTTGCGTGTTGTACGAGTCCACTTGCGGCAAGTTGATGTCGTCGACGAAATAGATGAGCTGGCTGCCCACGCTTGGACCAAACATCGTCCCAACGCGCTTGCTGAGCTTGGACTCGAGGATCAGCTGCAGAGCGCTTGCGCTGGTGTAGTAGTTGAAGTTAATGCTCATGCTGCTGCAGCCACCGGCACTTGGCCCAGTTTTCGCGGGTTTCTTCGAAGTAGCGGCGTAGTTGTTGATGCTGGTGAGCACGCCCTGCACAAGCTGCGTTTTCCCGGTTCCGGCATTCCCGCAGAGCATGAACGGACGTTCCTCGCGCACCATCAAGCTCATCCAGTTCGTGATCGATGCGGTCTCCGGTGTTGGCACTGTGATCGACGACATTGCCACCGATCCGTCAAAGTGAACAGGCTTGAAGTAGGGAGACGAATGCCACGAGTCAAAGCTGAGCGAAGTTGGGTTGAGCCAGTAGTCAAACACGGTGTCTCTGGTCGGAAACTTGATGTGCTTGAACTCGGAACGCCACCACTCGCTGAAGATCTTGCGGTAGTCTGTCCCGTCATCCGCGATCGTCAATGCTGCTCCAAACGCCCAGACAGAGATGAAGCCACTCAGGATGTCGACTTTTTTGGGGTCCGCGAGCGTCTCCGCATCGAGGATTGCGTCCAAAAAATACAGATACGTCTGCACCATCGTGATCTCCTCCATGGGCACGATGGTCTTACAGCTCTGCCGGACGAAAGCCACAATCGGGCCGATGTACTTGTTCATGACCTCGCCCAGGGAAGCCCGCTGCTGCAGTGTCGCACCTTTTGTGCGCACCCAGCTTGCTAGAAATGATTTCCATTGCGAACCATCGTTGTTCGAGATGTAGAGAATTCCAGCACGCGAGACGGTTGCTGGAGTCGCGAACTTCAAGTCGCGAATCTCAAATAGCAGCCGCATGTTCGGCTTGAGCGGGATGCGCTCGTTTGACGCGAGCGTGAGCATTTTGTTATCGTCCATGACTGAGTTCATGGACTCGATCCAGTTCGCGTCCAAGTCACCATCGAGCACGATCCACTTGGGGCGAGGGTCTGTCAATGAAATAGTTGCGACGTCTCGAATGAGTTTGGAGAGCAAGCCGTCTCTCCACTCGCGCGTGCCGAGCACCATGTAGCCATAGAGCTCCTCTGTCGACACTGTCTTTGGGTTGATGTCAATAACTCTGGTCTGGTACTCGTCGCCTTTTTTCTTTCTCGCAGCAACAAGCGTCTCACAACACTCGGTCTTGCCGCTCCCCGCTGGTCCCATGACGAATACGCAATGCCGAATCGCCAGCAGCTCTTCCAGTTGAATTATCTTGAGACGGAACTGCTCGTGTGGCCACAAGCCACGCTCTTCACACGCAGTGTGCACAAACTTCTCCATTGCTTCGTCGACTTTGCGTGGCGGATTCATCTGCGGGAACAGGTCCTCGAGCAAGCCATTGAAGACCAGCAAGTCTTGCTCTGCAATCTTGGGCAAGTTGAAATCACGGAGCGAACGCATTAGGATCTCCTGTTCGCTGAGTTTAGGCTCTGCACGCTTGAAAGCACCGGCTACGACGAGCACACTTTTCACCGCGCGTAGACCCCAGTCGTAGTGATCTTGCTTGGACAGCAGCTCTTTCAGCAGCGAGTAGAGGCTGCAGAACTTGGACGCCAGCAACTTCGCCTCTCGGAACCCTTCTGCCATGAGCATGTTCTCGCAGATAAGAACGAGATCGGGGGCCATCACTGTAATCGGTCGAAAGAGTGCCTTGAGACCTTCGGGGAGCTCCGAGCGACCGAGATAGCCTGGGTTCATCGTGATGAAAGTACCACACGTAGCATCCAGCTTGACTTTATCACCCTCGATCGTCACGAACTCGCTATCACTTCGGATTCCGTCGCACACTGCCTTGAACTGTACCGAGCAAACCGATAGAACTTCTGGCGCCAAACGATTAAACTCATCAAAGCATCCCCACGCGCCAGCGCTTGCCAGACCTTTGAATATGTTGCCCAGGTTCTTGTAATCCATCTCGGGCGAGCAGTTGAACACGTAGCAGATCTTTCCAACCATGTTGGCAAGGTCTTTTGTCGTCTCCGTCTTGCCTGTGACAAGCAGAGTGATGGTTAGTGCAACAAATTTGAGAGAATCAGAGCAGACCATCGAGTACGGGTGTTTAGGGTGTCTTTCCTGTTCCTGCTGGACCAGCCGGAGCGCAGCCCATCTGGATGTGGAGAGCCTGCGTTGCCGTGACGTATATCCGATCTGTAAGCGGCGTGATCACGAGTCGAGGGCCATTGCCCAAGTATTCAAAGCCGTAGTCGAACTTCGCGTCGCAGATTTCAAGATAAGTTTTGTTCAGGTGATCCGCGCGCCGTTGCTTGAGCTGGGACTGCCAAATAAACGAGCTCGGGGACGTGATACTCTCATAGAGCAACTTGTGGACAACGTCTCGTGAGTGAGCGTCAATGGTGATCACACACATGACTCGCTGCCGGTCTTGCTTTGTGAGGTTCATCTGCGTGAGCTTGATCAGATCGGTGAGCTGGATCACAATCTTGTCATAGTACTCCTTCATCGCGCTTGCATGACCATTTGTCATGAGAACGAACGCGTTTTCGACGCCTCTTGCGTACTCGATACCGGCGACGAGTAGCGCCACCTGGGTAGCGTCCATCGGTAGCAACGTCGAGTCGCTATCGCTCGACTCGGGGAGCTTCTGCATGAGCCAGTCGACACGGTTCTGCTCTGGAAATCGCAGAATGGAGCGCACCACGTGCTCTCTTAGAGTCACTAGCATAGCTTCTAGAAGGGTCTGCAGGTAAATCTCAACCTTGCCTTGCAGCTGCACCTTTTGCTCGAAAGGAATCTTCTCTTTCGCCATGTCATTTGAGATGAAATGCGTCGCCGCCATCCCATTTCCACCGATGCCAGTGGTACTGATTTGCTTCTCGAGCACCAGCGTACGCGTTGCAAGAAAGACTTTCTCAATATGACCCAGGATGTTCACTGGGGTCCCGCCGTTCGAGAGCAGATCGAGCAAATCCGCCTCCGAAATGAAGTAGAAGCGAGGGAAAAGCCGTCGTTTCGAGTCCAAGTACTCCTTCAACGCTTGCTGGCACTTGTCAAGAAGTGCATGGAGGTCGTTGAGCGATAGCAACAAGTCAGGAAGTTGGCACGCGAGAAGCACGTTGCCACTGGACAGTTGCGACCACATCAGATGCAGTGTTTGCTGCACTCGCTCGTCAATTTGCTGAAAACGCATCGTCTCATCGGGTAGTTCTCGCTTGACTTCGTCGGACCGCATAAACAATGGCTCTAGGTACGACCAAGACCGCTGGATCTCGTTCAGAACGCCCATAACTTCGGACACGAGTATGAGTTTTCCGTACCAGCTCTGTGTCTGAGCCTGGAAGTAGTTGTGCCTGCCCGACACCATTGCTTGCAGCAGAAGTTGGTCGGACTCGAGCATCTCCACCACATCTTCGGACAGTTGCAGCAGCGGAACATCGGTCTCCTTGTATCGTGTCATCGTGAATGGGACGGTCGCCCACCGCGCCTCGAGATCCTGAAGCACTGATTCTTGTTTTGCCTCTTTCTGAGCGCGGTCCGTGATTTCTTCAACGTCGCGCTGGAACTCGTGGAGATTCAAAGCCAGGATGTCGGCGAACTTGAGCGCGGGGTTATCATCGGGGCAGTCGAAGTTCGTCTTGCCTGTGACATTCACAAGTTCCTGCCAATGACGCTTCCGTATCGATGGGTGGCGAAGAGCTTGAAAGAGCGGACAGGTACTGAGGAAGTCTTTGACGAGTCGCTCAAAATGCTTGTAAGCGTCGCATTCGCGGATCTCCTTGTTGGAGGCTTTCACAAGCACCATGAACGCCTTCGCTTCTTCTTCCAGCACGATTCCGTCGATCATACTCCACGGAACGTCCATCGAAAGGTCGATTTTGCGCGTCACATCTGAGATCGACTCCCACAGTTGGTTGGCATGCTCCAGGGTCTTCCGCATTGACATCAGCACCTTGTCACATGGCTCCATGAGCTCTTCACACTCCAATATCTCTGCGATGTGTCGCTTTCTCTCAAAAATGGCTTCTTCTTGATCAAATGCCAGCTTTTCTTGGCCAATTGCGTCCAGAGCTTCTTTCGTACCGATCGCAAAGCTCCAGAAACTCCTGGTTTTCAGTTGAGACTCCTTCCGCGACAGATCGTCCACGTAATTCGCCATTTCGGTACGAAATTTCAAGCTCTGCGCTGCTATCAAAGGAGCGATGCGCGCACTCGCGGCTGGCACCTTCCGTTGGATCTCTTTCCACGCAATCTCGATGGCGTTGAGCATCTCGAGTTCTTTCGCGACCACAATACCGGCATCTTTGAGAAACGCGATTTCAGCTCTGAGCTCGTCAATCGAGAGAGTGATGTCTTCGCCGCGCTTCTCGACATGGAACACGTGCTCCTTTAACCCGATAAGCGCGTTTGTAGTCTGCTCTGGGGTCCAAGATGGGTCCGAAAGCGGTTGCTCGAGCCCAATGTTGCACTCCTTGCTCGATTGCTGCAGCGCCTGGAGGTCGTGAAGTACTTGGTCCAGAACGAGCTTTCCCGTCATGAGGTTCATTTCGCGTGTCACAGTGTCGTCGAAAGACACAATGTGTGGCGAATTGCGAATCGGACCTGCGACTCCACCGAACGTGCCCTGGAAGTCGATGTTGACTTTGAACTCGCCTGCATTCTGCACAGTGTAGCTCACGAGGTACTTACCATTCATCAAGTCTTGGATCTGGAGAGCCGGAAGAAAAAGCGGTCCGCTCTCTTCAGCGATGACCTCGACAGCAAACTCGTCTCCTCCACGAGTGCGAAGACAACGATCGGCATCCCGCGCTTGGATGATGAAGCACGTCGGCTCACTACTTGCACCGCCGCAGAGCACACCGGGGCCGTACGCAAAGCACATGGGCGCGTGTGTAACAGCAAATAAGTTGAACGTCTGGAACGTGGTGGTGAACGAGTCACCTTGAAGCGCAACACGAATTTGGACGTCGCCCGGGGGGTACATGGTGAAATCTGGCGTAGTAACGTTGAGCGTGTGATCGTTCACGTACTCACCCAGGATATCGATCGATCCTTTGCGGCACGAAAAGCGTACGGTCACGGGCTTGTTGACGAAGTCGATGCCTTCAAGGATGAGCTGCGTCCCACCAGTGATCGGACCGTACTCGGGAAATACGCTTGTGATCCCGTATGGCGGCCCGACGACGCAACTCACATCCAAGCAATAAAGATCGTTCAGCCAGACGTTCGCCCACCCGCCAAAGATGACCAGTCGGCTTCCTTTGTCATCGTAGGCAAGTGTAGTATCGGATCGACCGCATGGTGGGGTGCCTCGTATTTCAGGAACACTCCAGGTCATGTCGCCAGTGTCCAGCACCGAGATGTCGTTCATGTACGTGCCTTGGCCGTTGTAATTGTTGGCTTCGCCAATGACACCGCCGAAGTTGAACACTTTCGCGTCCGGGATAGCAAGCACTGCGCATGCAGCGTGGTTCCAGCGTGGCAATGGGTTCGCCATCTGCGCTCCTTCAAGCATCGTCCACGAGTTGCTGGCGGTGTCGAAAATGTGGAGGTCGTTGAACTGCGCGACGCTGTTCCATCCGCCACAGACGATCATCAAATCATCCACAGCGCACGCCTGATGACCCGCTCGTTTCTCTGGCGGGCGACCTTTGCTGGTGACTTTGCTCCAACTCATGTCTTCACACCGCAACATGTGCAGATCATCAAAGTCGCGACGTCCATACCCCGTGCCGCCGTAGCCTCCGAACACGTAGATACACTTACGAATCACTACTGCCGAGTGGCCGCCACGTGGAGCCGGTATCACTTGTGCACCTGGCCGTGTACTAGCGACGCTCGCTCGATGAGTCGCCACCACGCCCGCTGCTCCAGATGCCGCCGCACTTTTATCAGTAGCCTGGGACCAGTTCATCGTGATCGGGTTAAACACCCAGAGATCATTAAAGCGCGTCGTGCTGTTGTGGAACCCACCAAAGACGTAGATCTTGTTGTCCACGATCGTCGCCGAGTGCTTCCATCTGGGCAGTGGTGTCATCGTCGGCGCGAACTTGAGTTTCTCCCACTCCCAGGGCGAGCTCGTGTTGATCTTGAGCACAAAGAGGTCGTTCGTTGGGCCTGGCAGCTCGCTGTAGTCGCACCCGCCAAAGAGATATCCGTTCGAGCCGACGACCGAAAGCGTGTGTCCGGACCTCCGTGATGGCAACTCGCCATTGCGTGGCGCGAACGCGTCCACTTTGGTCCATCGCAGCGCGCCGCCGATGCTGTTACCGCTGCTGGGACTGCTTGTGCCGGTGGCAGCGGTTGGCGCCGCTGGCGGACTGGTCTCGGGCATCACGACAGCAGTGGGTTGTCTCTCACGCACATGCGATGTGGGCTGCGCAGAATGCGGGGTTGCACTTGTTGTCTTCAACGCGTCCTTTCCTGCTGTCTTAAAAAAAAACACGCGCCCTTTTGCGTATATAATACGCAAAAGGACGCGTGTGATTTCTGCTTGAAAAATCACAGCTCATAAGTGAAAATTATGCTACGTTCAAAAGCTCTAACCTCCCTTCATTTTGAGCTTCGACCTTCAAAGTGCAACGTCAACGGTGAGCCATTATTCTGCAATCTCTACACAACGCACACCGCCAGCTCCGCTATCTCCACGAGACGCGCACACAGTACGTCGCCCCCACGGCAAGCAAACAGCCACCTATCTGCCATCTCCGCAGCACACACGCTGCCAACTTAGACACAGGTCAGCCGTGAGCCCACGTTCGCCGCTCGATCTGCCCACAAGCTTTTCAAAGGATTTTCTATCCTAACTTCCGCTATGTCCGTGCCGCTTACCGTAGCAGCGAAGCCGTCACCACACAACTGCTTGTGGTCGTTGCGCGCCTGCGTTCTTGCGCGCGGGTCAATCTCTGTAGCGTGCGTTCGTCTCGAGGCTCAAGTTTCGTTTTGGCTGGTGATTTCAGTTTCTCTTGCGCAATACCGCAAAGGAAACCAAGAGGTCCGATCCTTGAAAATCATGGTATTTCCACGAAATGACTGGTCGTTTTTTCAATTCAACCACCTTTTTCACTTTTGATTTAATGAGCAAAAATCAAATGAAGAGTCACGGAAATATCAAGTACTTTTTCAAAACTAAAAGAAGCTTTTTTTTCGAAACTCTGACCCCTAATACCTTTAAAATACCGGTTAATAGTTCTTGGTTGAAGCTGGACCGGTATCGACACCGGTACCCCCAGAAGGTCGCGAAAGTCGAAACCGGATGCATACTGGACGCAAGTGTGTTGGAGAGTGACCGCGACACGACACTTTCAGATTGACACATGATGGAGTACGGCGTGTACGGACGCGTGCTCTTCTGCGGACAGCTCGAGAAGCGTCGCGACGGTGCCGTGCGCGGGGGTTGGGCCTCGCGGCTCTTCTTGCTCACACCCGACGCGCTGCACTACTTCCGCAAGGCCACGGATCACGAGCTCCTCGGCGAAGAGCGCGGCAGTGTACGTGAGCACATTGCCTGTGGTGTGGTGATACAAATGTGTTGCTTATGGTGGACTGACTGTGAGTACGTGTGTATGTGTAAATGCAGCTGGCGCTATCGGTGATTAAGTCGGTGCGCGCAATGCCCGAGGACGAGGTGCTTCCGTCAGCAATCGAGCCTGGAAGCGAGCACTACTACCTCGAGATCGCCACGGTAAGCAGACAGTATGGGCTCGTGTGCGTCTTCTATCGCGGCTACAGCTATTAACTCTGTTGCTTGGTGCTGTTGAAATATACACAGGAGTCGCGCTCGTTTTTAATGCGCACGCCCGTGAGCGAGGCGTCGACGTGCGAGAGCTGGTCGATCGCGATCGAAGAGCAGCGCAAGGCGCTCCGGGCCGAGCAAAGCGACCAACGTGAGTGCTCCTCCTCCTTCGCGGAGGCCATGCCCAGCCCGACACTGCTTGCGAGGAACCATGAACTTTTCTCCCTGTTCGTAAGTCTTACACGCCTCCGCTGCCTGTGCGGTGTGTTCTCTCTTGTGAACCAGAATATAAAAGCATCCTTTTTCTCAATCAACAGAAAACGTCGCCCCCTCGGATCGCGATGATCTCGGTCGTGCGCGTGAACGAGCGCGACGCCAAGCCGCTGGAAGAAGTGATCAAGCGCAAGGTTGCGTGGGGCGAAGTGCTGGATCTCGGCGTCGTGCCGCAGGGTGGCGCGTGTGTGATCTTGCTGCAGGACGGCGGCATCGGTCGCATCGGCACACAGGCGCTCATGGGGAGCTGGGACGCAGCTCAAGCCTGCTGGATCGAAGTGATCGACGCCTATTCTCCCACGGAGATCGAAGGTACAGGAAATTGTATATTTTTTCCTATACGTGACGATTTCACACTAACAACTGCATTGATTGTGCTTTTATTTAGTGTCCGTGACGTGCAAAGTGCTCTCTAAGGCTGCGAAACGACCGACCCCGAAGGACGAGAGCTCCTCGCAAAGCTTGCCCAAGTGGGTCGAATGGGCGGACGAAGGCTCGAGCGTTGGCTTTTTGCTCATGTGCCTCTTTGTGCACCTCCTGTACGGGGTTGATGGGTTCCACTGGTCGCACAAATGTTGCCTCACTGTCGGCGCGGCACTGGCGATCTCGACCATCCTGAACGGCTCGTCAAGGTATGAACAAACGAATGAATGGATACGAGTGCTTGAATTCCAAGAGCTCACCTGTGTTGTTTTCAACTGTGTTTCAGGAATATCCCTCCGCAAATCCTGACCCCCAAGCACTCGAACACAAGCATGCTCCCGAAACTCCAGTTCAGTCTCACGGTCCACAGATGTCGGATCAAGATGGAAGGCACGGAATACTTGTACCCGAGCGATAAGCAGCAGCCGTCGTTTTAGAAGAAGCAACAAGAGCGCGCTTTGGCCTTCATAGAGTCTGGCAAGACCAAGCCAAGCAACGCAATCGCATCAGCACACACGAGTACATTAAAGAGCAAACAGGAGGTGGTGCGGCATTGTTAGACGGCCTCGTTTTTGTCTTCAGTTCCAAACTTGAGGGCATACTTCTTCTCTACGGCAACGACTTGAGCTGCTCACGAACACGCCACACACACGCCGCTCTTTCATGCCCGTGATGAGCGTCTTGTGCTCTGGGTTCGCCAGCTGCGTGCTTACCGGTACACTCGAACAGAGCCACTTGCCGTATTATCCTGATCGCTCCCATATTCCTCTGCTTCCTGCTCCTCGTTCTCAAACACTCGTAAAATATGGCATTCAACACGAATTTGTTCTGTGGCATCGGATTGGTTTTGAAAACTCGTTCATTCTCACAGAGCGCACACCAAATGAATGCCACCAACGAAGAGAGAATCAGAGCACGGCAAAGGAAAGAAAGATGATCGCACGACCGCCGGTAGACAGCCATTTCGTTTCTCCTTTCCTCTCGTGCCCACCCTCTTCTCCCCGTCTTGTGGACGCCTGCTGCTGTTTGCTCTCAAATGACACGCATAAAGTTTTTCCTTCGTCATGTGCCACAGTGTTCATCATATATATATACGCACACTGCTGTTCGTGACGACAGTGAGCACAACTGATCGTATACACACACACACGCACATACAGTGTAAACCGCGCATCTGCTCTCACTCAGCCTTCACGGTCTCGTTTGTGCGGCTCCGGCTGCGCTGGCGGTGGATGCTGGTGCGGATAGCGGAGGACGAGGACGACGGCGCGTCCTCAACACGGCGGCCGCTACCACGTGAAGAGGAGGAGGACGCGGGCGCTCGACGCGACGACGGCGAGTGCGACGCGCTGCGTCCCATGCTTTCTTTCTTTATCATGCTGTAAAAGTTAACTTCGCTATCTTCGTCGAGCCACCGCTTAATTATTCTCGACGAAGGTAAGCATTACACCTTGATACAGCGCCTGACTTGAATTGACTATCAGTAACAAAAATAATTTAAATAACGTCGTCGCGACGATGATTGGTCACTCTCGTGGCTGGTCCATGTAAACTACAGAACCAAATGCGCCCGCATTGCTATTGTACTGGCCACATAAAGTGATCGATTTGACAATATTTTCTCGCATAACTTTTCACGCATTGCACGAAATTGCAAACAGAGAGCTGCAGACGATTCATACACCCTTGTAACTACGTATATTATCTCTTTGTCATGATAAAACGCGTCTCATAGTCTTTGCTGTCCACAAAAACATGGCCGAATATATCACTTTGTGCTCGACGAAGAGCATTTTCTATCATAAC
>JAASFY010000680.1:0-17270 GCA_023334035.1 Globisporangium okanoganense
GCCCCCCCCCCCCCTGCCTCGAGCTATGCCTGAAAGATCTGAGCAATTCGCCACGACTCAACTTTGACCGCTTCTCGAGCTAATTCCGTGTTGCCCAGTTGCTAAATTTACGAGAAAAACGCTGTGCGCTCTTCAGTGGGCCGACGGTGTCAGAATTTCCAAGTATTGATGCCAGCACCTCGCTCATTCTTGGTTTTGCGGGCGACCAAGCAGTCCTGCGTGTGCGATCAAGACTTGCCGTCGGTCAGTCGGCTTTGCGCTCCCACAATGGCGATGCTAACGCAGGCCTGGCACAACCTCACAGCCGCCTGGGGAGCCATCCATGTCGAGCGCCAGGGCAAGTACTCGCTCGAGCGCCTTCGCCACTTGCACGACTACCAGAGCTCCACGTCACTCGCCCGAGCCTGGACGGTCATCGTGCTCACGCCGCTGCCGTGTCTCGCTATCGTCTCGCTCCTGGACGCGATCCCGCTAAACCCTCCAAGCCTGGGCCTCGAGCATAGCCACTTGTTCTGGCTCCGCTGGGTCTTGATTGTTGTGATCGTCTTCGTCTCGCTCACGACCCAGATTCAGCCCATGGCGCCCCGGCTCCCAGTCGCCACTGTTCACATTGTCTGGATCCCATCTGTCGTCGCAGTCTCGACGGTGGCGATCACGTTTGGCGTGGCCTGGATCATTGGGTACCCACTGCCATTCCTCGTCGTACTCTGCTCGCCGGTCGCATGCACGAGCTTCGCCATGTGCATCTACGCGGCCTGGGGGACGTTTCTGAGAGAGAACCCAGACGTGCGAAGCGAGCTGGTGAATTATTTCATCCTCGTGGTCAAGCTGGCGTCGCTGCTCTTCGTCTATGCGCTCTTCGGCTACGCGTTCAACAGCCTCAGTTCAATTGGCCAGACTGCGTTCGCCATACTGCTGCCCGTATTAAAGCTCGCGTGCAAGAACTGGATCGGTCGCAGTGTGCGCGAGATCGAAGACCTCAAGCCCGAGATGATCATCTTCAACGTCGAGATCTTCCACGCGCTCAACGTGGCCTTCTCCATGCAGAACGCAGCGTCCAAGCACACGATCATCGTGCTCATGGTGCTTGACTGCTTCCACGCGGTCGCGTCGCTTCGTCACTTCCACCACATCGCCAGGCCCTGGACGTCGGATATCACCTCGTCATCGATTCCCGTCGATACTCTGAAGCCCTGGAGACGGCTACGAGTTGCCCCGCTCCGAGCCATCGACGTTTCGACAACAATGGCTTCCCCTCAGCTGCTTCGCATCATCTTGTCGGCCCTCGAGACGCAAGAAAACATGTCAAGTAACACCAGACCTCTGGTCCGGTCGTACTCTATTTCTCAAGATCCCAGCCCACTGCATGGTGGTACGAAGACGAAGACTCCTCCTGGAGACAAAGACGCTGCTGCCTCCGAGACTTCAAAGGCGCTGATAAAAAAATCGCAAAGTCTTCCGAGACCTCCAACCACGGTAATAGGCGCCACTCCGATCTCCAGTACCAGAGTCGAAATACGCAATTCACAACAGTCACCGAATAGAAATATCCGGAAATCGACGCTCACAGCCGAGGAGAAGTACATTGTCAAGTCACTCAGTTCAGCCGAGTGGCGTGAACGATCCCAGGATGCGCTTCAGCTACTCCACATGACCGAGTTCTTCGTGCTGGTCGAGTACACGGAGGTGATGATCCCGATCCTCTATTGCCTCTACCTACTGGTGATGCGCCATCTGCCGAATCGCGTCTACTATGCGCAACTGAAGGACGTCAATGACGCCAAACTCCAACAGAACATCCAGAATATCCTCCTGTATGCGTTTCTGGAACTCATGTCGTTCCTGGTGCTGAGCTGGTATCTCGAGAGGAAACTGAGGATCTCAGCGATCCATCAGCTAGCGTTCGTGCTGGAGCGCCAGTGGTCCATGGTGCAGTCCAAGTTCGTTGTCTGGGTCGTGCTCACGGTGCAGTCGTCGCTCGAGCACTTTGGAACGGACTACAGCTTCCAGTTCAAGTGGATGCACGCAACAGACCAGCAGCAGTGAGAACCTTTTATAGCTTTCGTGATCTTCTCGGTGCGATTTCAAGGTTGATGTAGTTGAATATACACAAGTGTACTGTATAGCTAGATGAGTTTGTGTGTATAGCGGCTGTCCAGTAGACATAAAATCAAGTCAGCAATACTTCAATCAAGTCAGCATCAAATTAGCGATTCATTAACTTTGCGAGCCGAGTCTACAAACTATTCCCAAAAACAATCCAGCTTTACGATTTGTTTTTGTACATTTCCAGCAAGTAATTTTTCGAACTACAAACCGCAAGATTAAAATTGTAATTATTGTGCAACATCTTAATTATCAGCGACCTGACGAAACAAATGGTGGGACCTATCAGAGGAGCCAGTCCAATTGCGCACCCTTTCAGTTGGTTTTATGGCGACCGACGAAAGGACAAATCTTCTCCATCGATCGACCATGTGCCGCACGCGACTGACCGGCATTTGAAGACTTTACCCTCACCCGGTACAAGCAGATCCCGCCTCCGTGCGAGATACCGAGCCAAGGCGTCCGTCCGCTGTGTCTGCAGTAGCGCAACGCGTCCCATTTAACAGGCTCCAGGCGTCCGTCTATCAGCACTTACCACGCGCGACTCGCCTGAGCAGCTACAGCTACAGTACCAGTACCTGAGCGAATAAGAATGACGTCCTCTGGGTGCTGGCAGTGCGTCAAGAGCGCGTTCGCCAAGCCGTTCAAGAGCAGCAGCTACAAGGTGCGCAAGACGCACTCGGACCCGCTCGAGGTCGAGGTCTCGCACCGGCCGCGCTTTAACCCGCACTCGCCAAACTCGTCGTCGCAGTCGCAGACCGCGGGCCGCGCGGACCGGTACTCGGCCGGCCTGGCCACGAACGTCTCATCGACGTCGAGCTTTGACGCCGCGAGCTACGAGCACGAGTACGAGGCGTCCATCAAGAAGACCGACTTCATGTTCTACTGCGGGTTCGACACACCAAAGTCCGACAACGGCCGCGGTGAAGGCGGCGGCTTCAGCTTCTCGTCCTCGACCGCGCCCTCCGAGTTCAGCGAGGACGACGAGGACCGCGTGCGCGTGGCGACGCCCAAGATCTCGCACCATATCCCCGTCTTTTTCTCGCCGCGCAACGCCGTGCCCATGCTCCCACGCCCCAAGCCGCGCGAGAAGCCCCGACCGCTGCGCCTGTCGAACACGCGCGCGCCGTCGTTTATTGGCGTGAATCCGATGAAAGGAAGAGGCACCGACGCGCTTTAGAACGAATAAATGCGTGTGGACAGTGGCAAAAAGGTGGAGATCAGACGAATGGAGAAATGGGCGAGGCGACAGTGGGGAATGATATGCTGCGGTCATCCAGCGTGGTGCTGAGCTCAGCGCCAAGAGCAACCAGCAGGTATTAATACAGCAGACAGTCGGAGAACGAGTCCGACCGACAGCACCTACGAAAGAAAGCGAGAGGCATCCACAGAGAGACAGACGTGAGTCCTGCAAGTGTGGGTGACACCCCGACGAACAAGTTCATTTATAAATGGGATTTTTATGATTTTCATGAGCGAGTCGTGTGTTTAAGAAGTCAGTCAATGAGAAGCGAGAAGTCATGGCGGCGCCGTGGATTTCTCCTTCGTATAGAGAGTCTCGCCTTCAGGAATCCTCAAATAGAGCACTGCTGGTTCATTGAAGCGTGGCATTGAGATATTTTCGTTGACGATGACACACTCAACAAAGTGACAAAAGCGCGGCCGTTGTTGTTCGTTGTGTAGTGTGTGAAATGGCCGCTTTGGCGTGAGCGTGTTCAATGTGATAGCGACGGCATGGAGACACGCGCAACTGCCTTGCGAGGCGTCGTCGATTCGATCGTCTCCATGTATCCTGGTGTACTGCCTGTAGGCTGCGTTTCGGCACTGGAGAATCGCAAAGTGAGCGAGTGACATGTTCTGTTCACGAAGAAAGTGAGCAGAAAAAGAGCCTTGGGTCATGAGACTGTTCAATTTGATCACAAATGAAAATGGGATCCGTTATCGTAAGCACAAAATATTATTTAGAGAAGGTCCAATAAAAGGATTCCTTCACATTTATTAACACTCTATTTATCAAATATTACAGAAATTATAATGAAGAGGCTTCACATATCAAAAGGTGCAGTCAGCACCACGCGTGAACTGAACTTCCCTCCCAAAACAACATGCATCCGTCCCACGCTGCTTCGACCCCAATGATGTCAGCCAAATCGGCCGGTTCCCTGCCACCAGCTGGCATCCACGCACGTTCTGTCGCGTACACTCCGCCTTTACTGTCCGGAACAATCATTCAGTTCCACGCAAGTCAAGTCGGTCCACCCAAGTCAACAACCAACACAACACGCTCTCTCCAAATCCAAGTCTCTCTCTCACAACCCAACTCGACAGCTACAGAGTATCTCCCCCACCACTACCACCACATCCCTAACAATGCGTGGCTTTATGCGTGCAATCGGCCTCGGCGGTCTCTTCCGCCGCTCGCGTGGCTCCTCGGGCGCGGCCTCCACGCTCCGCCCCATCGCCAACCCGTTCATCGCCGTGCTCGAAGACAAGACCTCCGGCACCACCATCAGTTCCCGACAGCTGACCACGAGCGCGTCCCACGCGCTCATCGAGCCCGTGCGCGACTCGCGCACCAGCAGTGTCGTCGAGCGCCCGCAGTTCCTCTTCTTCTGCGGCTCCGAGTCCACGAACACGCGCACCCCGTCGCTCAGCAGCGCTCGCATGAACGCGACGCTTAAGCAGCAGCAGCAGGAGAGCGTGGCAAAGCCCGTCATCTCGCACCGCATGCCCGTGTTCTTCTCGGCCCACTGCGCGTTCCCGTCGACCGTGTCGCCCACCGCGATGTCCGGCCGCCCGAGCGCGTCCATCTTCAACTAGGGCGACAAAAATAAATCGTCTCAACCCCGTATTCGTTCCTGTCCAGCCCCCAATTTTGAAGTAAATTAATGCCAGCCTCGCCCAAGAGAAGCGTCAGCTGGCGTGTGGAAAGCCTCAAGCCGTCCACGACCAACCCAAGCCAACCCAGATCACCACCACCCAGCTCAGCAACGAAGCGAAGTCGCTCGAGCCTTGACACCAACCGCCAGCCATCAACAACGTCACCCAAGTGTGACCCTTCAGTGTTTTCGTCCTCCAGTCAAATCCCAACCCAGAGCTATGCGAGAAGAGAGCCAACAAGCCAGGCAAAACGTCACCATCGGAAGTGAATTGTTGCTCTGGGGCTCTGTGTCTCGCATGTGAAGGCTCAGTTAAGCTCAATATTTTTTGAAAAAAGCTACTCAATTAAATTCGTTCTTAGCTATTCCACTCAATATTCTTGCTTGTGCTACCGAGAATACCTCTTCCCGCTGCTTGTGTTTATAAATACGAGGGAGCAACTTATCGCACACGGCTTGCCTGTCATCATCCTCAGGCTGAGGCTTTGGTGCAATTGACAAGGAGGCTGAACATCCTGGGAAGCTCGTCCATGGAAGAAGATGCAGGCCATGGACGCAGCCACGAAAAGCCCCAGCAACCAAGTCCGGTACGTAGCTCCTCGTTTGTTTCCTCTATGGGCCACCAGCGTGTACCTGAGCTCTTATATAATTTGAATATGCTTAGGTGCCAGACCGAGCACCGGCGGCGACGGCTGCTGCATTTGCTCGAGCGCGAGAGGAGCAGGACGCCCAGGTGGGTCTACCACTTAGAAATTGGTTGTCTGCTATAAAAAATCGCCAGTCTCAACTTTGTTTTCGCCTTAGAAACCACACGCTGCGAGGAGCCCAGAGCCTGCCATCCTTGCCTGATGATGCCAAGCAGCAGCAGCAGGTCTTTGGCCGATCAAGCCATGCGACCTCATGTGGCGTCTACTTGGTCTCGCCAGCCAAGAAAATCGCATCTGCGGCGTTCCTGTCCCCACTCAAGAGCACGCGGCGCTCAAACGATCGAGGCTTCCACGATTTCGGTACTACGACTGAACCCTCTCATAGCGACACAGTGACCAAGAAGCACCAGGACCAGCAACTGCGAATGTTTGCATCATTTGCAACCTACTTGGCGCCGCCACAGTCTACTTCATCTATGAATTCGCCAGCGTCGCCTGTCGTGGTCCTCAAGACCCAGCGAAGTGCCCACCAAGAGCCCAACCTCCAGCACCAAATCGCACTCGAGACCTCTCTGTACGCTGAGCTATTCAAATACTACTGTACAGCAGTATGATGGCGGACCAACTGCTGACGAAAACCTATTTGTATCTGTAGATGCAAGAGAGCGGAGGAAATGGAGCTGAACCAGGTGCGCGAGCGCGCGATCGAGGTCAAGAGCTTCCAGTTTGAGCAGGTTCGACAGTGTTGCGGATGTACCTGATATGGGTGAAATTGGTTGCCCAGCACCAATCTGAGCTTACTCGATGGATCTGTGTATCACTTACTTGTCCATGCAGATGAAAACGAAGCAGCAGCTCAAGAAGGAGCGCAAACTCGACGAGAAAGTGCTGGTGGAGCACTTGGAGTGGGAGCAGGCGCAGCTGGCCATCGGTGACCAGGACCGCCAGGAGTACTTGCTCTGGAAGCGCAGCCAGATGCGTGAGGCACACTTGAGTGTCATGGAGCTCGAGCGACGGCGGAACACGGTCACGACCATGTCCAAGAGCTTCTTTGACAAACTCGCGATCCTCTCGGCGGTCCAGGCCATGGAGGTACGATAAAGATTTCGACAGTGTTAGTAGTTTGGGGATAGTCAGATTTGGAAATTGGTGGTGACCCTAGATGTTTGTTTGGTTGGAGCTGCAGATGTTTCTCGAGAAGCGCGAGCAGCTCTTGGAGTGTTGTATGCACCAGTTTCGAGATCACGTGGAGCCGAGCGAGCTCGAGGCCATACAGGTGTGTCTCTTGGTTTACTTGACGCTTGAATACCTAGAGCTCTCGTCATACAGTTTATCGATTCACCTGACATTGTTCCAACATTGTTGGTATGCAGAGTGAGATCGACGAGATGATTGAGAAGGTGCACGGAGACCTCAAATACCGAATGCGCAGCCATCAGCGTGAAGAAGTGCGTGAGCTTGACCTTCTCTTGTTTTCCAGCTGACTGCTGACCAATGACTCATATGTGTTTGCTGGGCATTTCGTGGGCTGGCAGTTCATGATAGCCGAGAAGAAGCGAGCGCTCTTGAACCTCAAGAATTCGCATCTTGAGCAGATCCAGCAGCACGTGAGCGACTTGAGCGACCGCCGCTCGGAAAAAGCTATTGTCCGCAAGGCGATCGTGCGTGACCAGGATACGCTCGACCAACAGTATCAGGCGCGCGAGATCGCACGCAAGCAGCAGACGCTCGCGCACAACGCTGTACGAGAGAAACTGGCTTGTCTAAACCGAATATTGGGCCTCCCGTGGACTCACTGGGCTTGTTTGTCTCCTTGCTATGGACACTTCTTAGAAAATTGTCCAGCAGATCCGCAACAATGAAGACGCGCGCGCCACGCTCTCGATCTCCGTGCAGGGCTCCAGTCCGGTACGTCTGTCCCAGTGTTAGCCGGGATATTGTGCGGATTTCAATACGCAAACTAACCTCTGTGGATGGATGTTCCTGTTGTGCACTGTGGCAGTTGTACCGTACGCCGTGGTGGTCGGACGAGTCCGAGGAGCGCCTGAAGATCTACGACAAGCCTACACCCGAGAAAGCAACTGGCGACACTTTTCAACAGCAGCAGCACCACATCGTTCACGGGAAGAAGTCCTGTCGGTGGTACGATTGACTTGAGAATGACTTGAGAATAGAAAATTAGCATTGTTAGCTTCCCGAGTCTTGGAGGGCTGTTCCTCGCAACACACTCAGTCGACCGAGTCGAATGGACGACCATCAGCAGAATAGAACGCATACATCAAACTGAAGCGTGCGTGTTCATTACCTTCTGGGATTCTCTCTCTTTGCCTCTGTCTTTATCGTGTGTTTCTCTCTGTATGTGGGACCCGGGGGAGCGGCGGTGGACCTTACTGGAATAGCTCGGGGGTCTGCTCTTCGACGTACAGGAGCGTCGAGTTGACTTTCTTCTCCCAGCCGTCGAGGCGGTTGATCAACTCCTTGAGCTGCGAGCTGTCGAGCACGCGCGGCTGCACCCACGAGACGCGCACAATCTCCTCGACCTGATCGATCGAGCCCTTGATGAGCTTGCACGAGAGTGCGCGCATGACGAGCCACTCGACCTGTGCGAGCGGCAGCCGCGTGGCCTCGGCGACCTCGACGAACGCGATATTCCGTTCGTGGGACGGGCGCTGGAACACGAGCACCATGAGCGCGAGCAGCGCGACCTTCTCCTTCACGTAGTCCTTCTTGCTGCTCAGCGCCGGCTGCGCGTTGAACTCCATCTGGTTCTTGCCGACAATGTCGTTGAACTGGTCAATGTCGCCGCGGTTGAACGCGTGGAGCAGGTCCGAGAGCCACTGCTTGTCCGTGCCCTCGAGCGCCTTGAGGATCGGCGTCGCGATCTAATTTACCAGTATATAGGAGCCTATCAGTATCAACAGGCCCATGCAAGGATAGCCAAGCAAATCTGTGATGATTTGGTCACGCACCACTTCGCCAAAGTTGAACACGCCGTCGCCAGTGAGCGCGGCGATGCTGATGTCCACGGCCAGGTCGAAGCGCTCCTTCGCAGGGATGTCTTCGTACTGCGTGTACGCCAAGAACATGAGCGCGTTCTTGTAGAACTTTTCAGCGGGGCCCACGGCGCCGAAGTACGCGCAGGCTACGCGGTAGTAGGCCGCGTGCACGACTGGCTCGGCGCCGACGAGCGCCTCGACCGCGGGCTTAAACTCGTCGAGCACGGCCTTGACCTCAACGTGGAACTCGGGCCCTCGTAGCATCTTGAGCTTGACGATCTCCATCGAGCAGAGCAGCGCGGCCTCGTGGTTCGCCTTGACGCTCGGCTGCGCCGCGATGAGCTCCATGAACTCCTGCGCGAACGCGGGGCTCTCGAGCTGCGAGCTGATCTCCGTCGCGATGATCACGAGACGCACCTGGTTGAGCTTGTCCTGGAACGTCTTGATGAACTCCTTGTAGAGCTACACAAGTTTATACATACAAACAGGGTCAGCACCATAACGCAAGCGAGAGCCCAGTCGAGTTGAGCATGCCGCAGTGAATACACAAAAAAAACATACCTTTGGCAGGCTTTGCGGCTGCTTTCGCGTCGTCGGATCCTTCACGAAGGCCTCGAGCTCGCCCGTGAGCTCATGGTACAGTCTAATAACACACACGTAGACAGGCAGCAGTAACCATAATAGATAGAAGCAAGTGTTAGCGCGTATCCAAAAAAGGAAGGCAACGCCATCAACACGAGAGCGCGACCCACTTGCGCACGTGCAGATCCTTGAGCGCCTGATAGCGCGCGGCGAGCTCCGGATACGCGATCTGCTCTCTCTCGATGAACTCCATGGCTTGTTGTGGGCAATGGCCGGAAGGAAGATGGCGGCGGATGCGGGCACGAAGGTGGCGCTTTCCTTTTTTCTGATAGATCTTTTGGCTTTCCTTCTTTGCTCCCCTCTATGAGGGCAGAGTTCTGGATATTACAGCAATTGGACATTCAAGAATGTTTAATTCATAATAACCATTTTATTTACAAATCCCTTTTACGAAAGAAATATTAGAAAGAAAGAGGTGCAATGGACTTCATGATGTGTGGCGCGCCACAGGTCATGCACAAGAAGCATGACGCCAAAGACCGCTGCAGCGGCATAAAAAGCTGCGTGCAGCGCTGTATGGCTGAGATGTTAAACATCACATATTTCTATTCAAAGTTTGACGTATTGCATTGTGCACACTTGGACTGAAAGTGCTCTCCTGGGTCGGGGTTGCTACGCCAATTCACCGTAATGTTTTCAAGATAAAACCACTAGCAAGAGATTCTTCGATTCCGAGGACGACTCTCTCAAATCAGGTGGCGTGAACCTGCTATCTGTTGTGGCTCACTCACAACTTGCGGCCGCGTTCTCTTGAACCACACAAACAGATCATTTTTTAAAATAATTCCCGAGACTCACATCCCGCCACAAGTTTTCAAGACGACATATCAGTCACTTTTGCTTTTCGATCTGGTCAGTTGATCAAGTCTCCTGGCTGGTCTCATCGGCCTCACAGAAACACTGCACCTGATTGAATCCTCCGACTATAATAGCCACAAGTCATTTTTCACAGGTAACAATTAGCAGCATACAATCAATTCAAGCCAAATTAGACTCAAATTTACAGCTGGTGTCGTTATCTCCGGGTAGCAAAAACCACTATTTAAACAGCAGAACACACGCGCTAAAAATATACCGCCATTGCGGAATCAGCCACGTCCAGCTCAAGTGAATCAAGCCAAGTGAACCCACGGCATGGCCTCCTCCTCCTCTGCGACGCAGCAGCAGCGGCTGCACCGCACGGCCAACAACGTGATCGCGGCCACGCGCGTGGCCAAGAGCTCGTACTGCGACCACGCCGGCTGGGCGTCCAAGCAGGGCTCGATCATCAAGACGTGGAAGCGCCGGTACTTTGTGCTCAAGGGCCGCGAGCTCATCTACTTTGCCGAGCGCTCGCCGAGCGGCAAGGGCATCGACGAGAAGGGTCGGCTCAAGATTGTGGCCGTCGAGTTCACGCCCGAGTTCACGAACGGCCTGCTCATCAAGGGCGAACTGAAGAACCAGTCGATGAAGATCCAGGTCGAGACGAACGCCGAGAGCGCCGAGTGGTACGCCAAGATCAAGGAGATGCTGCTCGGCGGCGGCAATAATGGAACTGGTAGCGGTGCGAATGACTCGGGTGGTGGCGGCGCGAATGGCAAAGGCGGGAACGTGACCATGCAGGGCTGGCTCTTTAAAGAAGGGCAGAACTTCAAGACGTGGAAGAAGCGGTACATGACGCTCACGGGCCGCGTGATCAAGTACCACGCCAAGGCAAGCGAGGCCCCGCTGGGCGAGGCGGCCGTGAACGACTACAACATCAACCCAGCGAAACCGTTCGCATTGGACGTGTTTTCCGAAAACAACCGCATCTTCCGCATCGCCGCCGAGTCGTTTGCCGATATTGAAGCGTGGGACCAGGCGATCGCCAAGGCCATCGGCAAGGCGCCGTGCTTTGGCGATCCGTACGCGGACCAGAAGACGCCATTTCTGGGCGAGACGTTCAACGAGGCCAATCTCTGTGAAGGCTGGCTCTACAAGCGCGGCCAGCGGTCGACGGCCTGGAAGAAACGCTTCTTCACGCTCAGCGGCTTTCAGCTGCAGTACCAGGAGAACCCGGGTGACAACCCCAAGGGCGAAGGCTCGGTGGTTGACATCCAGCTGGGCGAGGACGGCTCGAACTCGATGGAGATCCAGCTCGACAACGGCCGCGTGCTGAGCGTGAGCGCCGACTCGAGAGAGCAGGTGGACATCTGGGTCGACGCGATCTGCACGCTCTTGGACAAGGATCCGGCGACGATCGAGATCATCTCGGCAGGCGGACGATCAAGCATCACCGGTGGTAATGGTGGTGGTGGTGGTGGTGGTGGTGGTGGCTTGTTGAGACGTGGACTGAGCATGGGAGGTGCTCGTGGGAGCGTTTCCAACGGACTAACCCAAGGCTCGGCCTCGACCAGCAGCGGTGACGACGACGGCATGGGCGCACGTAAGACCGGGTGGCTCAAGAAGCAGGGCAAGCACATGAAGTCGTGGAAGCGCCGGTTCTTCATCGTCGAGGACCGCGCGATCACGTACTTTGAGCAGCTGAACGAGGCGCCCAAGGGCAGTGGGTTCATCAACCAAGTGGCCGTGAACCCGGGCTTCCCGAACTGCCTGGACATCTACCTCACGACGGGAAGAACGCTCCGTGTGTCGGCCGAGTCCCCTGATGAGATCCGCTCGTGGCTCCTGCACATCTCCGACATCACCAGCAACAACGCAAACCCTCTCGAGCGAAGAAGCTTACCATCTGACAGTCGCCAGTCGAGCTACGGCCGTCAGTCGAGTTCAGACAACCTGACCGAGCCGGGCAAAGGTTGGCTCATGAAGAAGGGCAAGAACTTCAAGACGTGGAAGCGGCGGTACTTTGTGCTTGAAGGCAAGAAGCTCTCGTACTCGGCCAACATCGGCGACCATGCCCTCGGCTGTGGACTTGTAAGCTACGTCACGCTGGGCAACGCGCGTCCATTCTGCATCGACGTGCGCTTCCAGAACGGCCGCATCCTGAACGTCGCAGCGAGCAGTGAAGCCGAGATGATCATGTGGTGCAAGGTGCTGCAGACGTCTATGCGGTCCCAGGTCCAGGCGGGCGAGGATG
Organism: Globisporangium okanoganense; assembly: GCA_023334035.1. Lineage (NCBI taxonomy): Eukaryota > Oomycota > Peronosporomycetes > Pythiales > Pythiaceae > Globisporangium > Globisporangium okanoganense. The sequence continues at coordinate 12,326 of JAASFY010000680.1, forward strand.
GCGAGGATGGCGAGGATGGCGACGAGGCCGAGTTTGATTTCGACGACAACGACGATGATAACGTTGCGGAGCCGCGCGCGCGTCACAGCATCGGCGGCGTCGTGCAGATCCGATCGTCACTGCACCAACAGGCGCAGCGCATCTCGCTGGGCAACAACCGCCCGAGCCACAGCTCGGGCAATAACAGCAGCTCCAACTCGCTGTTCGGCCGCGGCAGTTCGATGGGCAGCGACGAGTCCTTCGACAGTGACGGCACGCCGTACTTGGGAGGCATGGGCATCAGCCGCATGAGTCTCGACGAGAGCCTGCCTGGGTGCAGCGGCTATTTGCGCAAAGAAGGCAGCACGATCAAGAACTGGAAGCTGCGTTACTTCACGCTCACCGGCACGACACTGTCGTACTTCAAGAGCGACAACGGGCCGCTCATCAAGACGCTCAAGGTCTGCTTCGTGCACGTGCTGCGCACCAAGAAGTTCTGCCTCGAGGTGACCACGGAGAGCGGGCGGAAGCTGCTCATCGCGGCGGACTCGAACGCCGAATACGAACGCTGGCTCGCGGCGCTGCACCGGGCCGTGTCACTCGAGAAAAAGAGCAAGAAGGAGAGCGCAGCGGCGTCTCAGAAAATCATGCGGCTGTAAGAAGTTGAGGAGCATTGTGAGTGGTGTTGATAACCTAGTTAAATTTAATTAGCAACATATTAAAATATTTTGAAAGCTCATCACGGTCTCGATAGAACGCTTATACCCCACGGGTTAATTAACTCCATCAGCTCACTCACCTGGAGGCTGCTACTCGCCGACATTTCTGAGCCATTCAATGATATCGTCTCGGTCGTCCGCTTCGGCGAGATCTTGGATGTCCGCCATGTCGCACTCGTCGCGGTGGTTCTCGTAGAACCAGTGGAGACTCCCCAGTTTTTCACTTGGGAAGTCCCCACCAAAGTTCATTCCAACGTGGACGCTCAGACACTCCATGATTTCCACGTATCCGCACTGCACAGCATCTCTCATCGCCTGTCTAGTGCAGCCCTCGATTTGGTGTTCATGGAGCCACCTGACCATTTCGAAATGCGCTTCGGCTGCTACAGAATCCATGGCGTCCATCGTGCAACCTTCCAAGCGAATACGCATGAAGAAATGCCAGGTGGCCACCATCTGCTGCGTCGTTCATCGCAGCGCTAGTGCACCCTTCTAGCCGGTGTTCATGGAGGAACTGCACCACTTGGATATGGTTTTACGAATTGCTGCGCTGTCCATCGCTCCCTTTGTACAGCCCCCTGTACGGTGATCATGGAGGAACGCAACAACTTGGAGAGGTCCGTTCGCCGCAGCCAGATCCAGCGCATTTATTTGTTCAGCCTTCGGATCGATTCTCGTGCAGGAACTTGACAACTTCGACGTGGCCGGCGGCGGTGGCGCTGTCCATCGCCCACTCAGAGCAGCCCACTTCGGTGCAATGCTCATGGGGAAACCGGACAACTTCCAAGTAGCCACCAAGCGTCGCACTGTCCAAGTCGCATTCCGAAAAGTGCTCTGGAAAGTGCGCGCGCGTGCAGCCACTTGACGACCTCCAGGTGACCGTTCTCGGCGGCCTTGAAGCTCGCCTTTTTCGTCCCAGTGACGTGTCGATTCTTCTTCAGCCACTGAAGTACGGCCAAGTGACCTTGGCCTGCGGCTGAGTCGAGCGAAGAGGATGAGAACTCGAGCGTCGCCTGCTGCTCGTCGAGCCAAGTGAGCATCTTCAAGTCCCCTCGACGAGCTACGATCCGCATTATGTCGTCTGAGAAGCTCATCGCGTCGAATCGGGTGCTGAGCCACTTGGCGCTGTCCAAGTAGCCATCTGCCACTGCGATCTCCAACGGTTCGACAGACCCACATACCGGTAATGCTCTACGATCCACTGTAGGACGTGGATATGACCGTTCAGCATTGCGGTCTTGATCGCTTCGTCCATCTCGGTATCATGGTGTAGCACATCGTGTTCAAGCAGCCAGTCGAGCATGTCCACTGCGCCCTGGCGCATGAGAGCCACGATGACCTCGTGGCCGCCAACAGCCCACAGCTCCATCGCACCCAGCAGCTTGAGCGCCTCATAGTGACCGTCTTGGGCTGCGAGAACCGCTTTAAACGCCCCTCCCCGGTGAAACTGTCATTTGGCTTTTTGAACTCATAGGGAAGATTGCTTTTCTTGGTGGGCAGTTTTTGTGTGAAGGTCGTTTAAAAATACATATGATGTCCACTTATCCGATTTTGTTCGCTTGCAAAATGACTTAGTCGTCCTCGACACCAACTCACCACTGATTTCATGGTGACTATCAGGACTTGTCAAAAGGCTTCGGTTCCAGACTGATGGTAAGTTGACGATGAGGTTTGTAACTCTAGCGTTAATCAAGAGTCTAGATTGAGAGAACAGATTGAGAGAGAACAGTCGTCTCAGGACAGACTTGCATGTGAGTTGTAGTGACTCTTGTCAGCTACAGCACCCAGGGTGGTTTTGTGCCTCTAGAGGCTTTCCATCCTGAATCCCATTCTTACTGAGTGAAGCGCAAGTGGTCTTTTGTCTTCCTGTTCCTGTTGCCAACCTGGCTTGACCGCCAGCGCCCAGACCTCTGACCAACCAAGTGGATTCTGTAAGTGATCATTGACAGGGTAGCTCCCCCCCACCAAGCGCTCTGGAAGCTGCGGCGATGAGCGCAGATACAGCGACATGTAGACAGCCGCTCATATCAAACACGGACTTGTGGAGCCGTCAGCTTACTCACCTACTGTACTCGAGGCTGTGATTCGCCGACATCTTCGAGCCACTCAAGAATATCGTCCCGTTCGTACGCCTCGGCTACATTTCGGATGTCTTCCACGTCACACTCGTCGCGATGATTCTCGTAGAACCAATGAAGACTCTCCAGTGTTTCAGTCGGAATACTCCCAAAGAAGCCCATTCCAACATGGACGTTCAGGAATTCCATGATCTCCACGCGCCCACTGTCCACAGCATCGATCATCCCCCTACTCGTACAACCTTCGGCACGGTGCTCGTGGAGCCATTTCACCACTTCCAGGTGTCCATGCTTGGCGGCGCTATCCATGGCGTTCACAGTGCAGCCTTTCGTGCGATGTTGATGGAGCCACTTGACAATTTCGAGTTGCCCACGGCCAGCAGCACCATCCATGGCCTCGGTCGTGCAGCCTTCGCTGCGAGCAGCATGGAGGAACTTGACCACCTCGAGATGACCGCTTATCGCTGCAACATCCATTGCCTTGGTCGTGCACTCTTCGTTTCGATTAACATGCAACCATTGCACCATCTCCAGACATCCCAGTCCAGCTGCATCATCTATCGCGCTGATTGTGCACCCCTCTTGCCGATGCTCATGCAGAAATTGCACCACTTCCATGTGGTTGAAGCGCGCTGCGCCATCCAGCGCTTCGATTGTACAGCCCTCTGTGCGGTGCTCATGGAGAAACTGGACGACGTGAAGATGCCCATTCATCGCAGCGTCGTCCATTGCATCTGTTGTACAACCTTCAGCTCGATTTTCGTGCAGGAACTTGACGACTGCAATGTGGCCGTTCGCTGCAGCGCCGTCCATCGCCCTCACAGAACAGCCTTCGCTATCTTCGTCATGCTCGTGGAGAAATTGGAGAACTTCCAAGTGGCCGCCTTGCGCCGCGCTGTCCATCGCTTTAACCGTGAAGCCCTCGTTTAAATACTCGTGCAGGAACTGAACAATCTCCAGGTGACCGTTCATGGCAGCTTCGTCGATGTCGCATTCCGAAAAGTGCTGAGGATAATGCTCGTAGAGCCACTTAACGACGTCCAGGTGTCCATTCTTGGCCGCCTTCACGTTAGCAGTGTACGTGCCAGTGGCCTGGTGATGCATGCACAAATACTGCAGGAACGACAAGTGGCCTTGGCTCGCGGCTGCGTTGAAAATCTCTGGCGCCCATTCGATCGTCGCCTGCTGCTCGTCGAGCCACATGAGCATCTCCAGATCGCCACGGTGGGCGACTTGCTGGATTGGGAAGGCTGGTATCACCATCTCGACCCATTGCATTGCCCACTTGGCGACTTCCAAATGGCCACCTGTCACAGCCATCTCCATCAATGCCGGGATGTGCGCAGCCGGGTGATGTTCCACTATCCAGTCGAGGACGCGAATATGCTCGTTCCTCACTACCGCCTCGATCGCTTCGTCCATCTCCATGGCCGGGTCGATCGCGTCGTGTTCAAACAGCCAGTCGAGCATATCCACTGCGTCATCGCCCGCGAGAGCTACAATGACCTCTTCGCTGCCAACGGCTCGCGAGTTCATCTCACCCAGCAGCTTGAGCGCCTCGTAGTGACCGCCTCGGGCTGCTATTGTCGCGGCGTCACGCACGTGGAACCGCAGGAAGAGCGGGTAGCGTCGTGTGGCTGGGAGCGGGAGCTTTTTTTTCGTTACGAGCCTCTTCAGCAGGCGCAGATCGTTCGTCTTCACGGCCCTTTCGAGGTTGCAGACGCGATAGGAGCAGTCCAGGAACGCGCTCACGGCGACGGCAACGTGCGCAAGAGCTGAGAGCTGCGGAAACGCACGCGCCACGATTACTGCACTGGTGAGCAGCTCTACACTGTCTGGTCCCACAACGGCTGCAGCAGTGGCGGCGACATCGCTGGCGTCCACGTCGTCACCGTCGAGGCGAGCTCGCTTGGGCGGCGACGGCGTCATTTTGGTGCTTGCGGTGATTTCGATGAGAAAAAAAGCTACTGTGCCTCTTTAAAACGGTGTTGTTGTTTATATGCACTCCGGTTAAGAAGGCAATTTGCGCCCATATATAAGAAGCTGGATGAACAACACAGCCGTCGCGTTGATTTGCATCACACAAAACACCGCAAGCCATGACAGCCACGAGCATCTCCAAGCGCAGTGCTTCCGGCGGCGGCGACGACGAACGCAGCAGCAAGAAGC
>JAASFY010000681.1:0-17260 GCA_023334035.1 Globisporangium okanoganense
GAAGTCTCAAACCGGTATGCTGAAATATACCTGCCAAAAGTGATTGCAAGAAATGACATGAACCTCGCTGGAAACAGCTATTCAGAATACAGCGGGAAAATGAGCAAAAGCTCCAACCTTTGCGAATGTTTTCGTCCAATCTGCTCCCTCAAAAGCGTCCTGGTTGTTTTGGGACACACTTTCAAACAGGGATGCACATATAAATTTCGGACAGAGTAGTACCGTTGATCCTTTGTTCATGGGAAGCCAACAGACTCATGAAAAGGGGGATCAAAGCATTCTCTATAAGGACACTCGTGTTCTTTTATCGAGAGGGGACAAATTATTGTGTCTGTCGTGGTACAGTAATCAGTTCGAGATCGAATTAAACGATTTATCCTTTATATTGATTAATCCTTTATAAAAGCGCCTCTTGCTCTTGTATCGATGAATCCTCTATAAGAACGTTCATTTGCTCTTGTATCGAGATCATTGCTCTTGTATCGATGAATCCTCTATAAGAACGCTCATTGCTCTTGTATCAAGATATACTAGTTAACGTTATTGTGTCTTCTGCAGTGCAAGAGGTGGTCCACCCTCTATAAGAACGGATTCTGCTCTTGTATCGAGCAAAAGGGGGGACAGTCTCTCCATTTTTTCTGGGATCTCGTTTCTAATCCAAATTAGCACTCAATTTAGCTCTCCCAAAGTCAGTTTTACTCACCTTAATTTCCGCAATGTAGTACTTCATTATCGCCCTCAGTACATTTTAACTCCCGCTTTGTGCTTCCCGAGAAGTCTTTTAGCTCACCCATCCAGCAGCTGTTTGTCGGTGTTGTTGCGCGTGTGTGTGCGGAGGGGGGAGCGAGCGAACGAGAAGCCCGACCCCAAAGGAACGACCCAAGACGGCAGCAGCAACAGGCGAGAGAAGCAGAGTGATTCACTTCCAGTCGCTGTGCGTCTCTCATCCGTCTTCTGCATCCATCACTCTCTTCTGTCTGCGTGCGTCTCCCAGGCTCTTTCGGAATAGAAGGCGCGTGCGTGACGCGTTCTCGATCCATCCATCCATCCATTCTCTCGGGTCAATCGCTCGCCATCAGCTCAGCTTTAGTCACGCGCCACAAGCACAAGCACAGGATGAGCGGACCGGCGTCGTCATCCGCACTCACGAGTTCGTCTGCGGCTGGGAAAGCGCCAGCCAAGCCGCCGCCCAAGCACTTCTGGTCGCCGTCCGAGGTCGCCGAGCTCACCGCCGCCGCCGTGGCCGCGATGCCGTCGTCCATCACGCAGGCCGCCGCGAGCCTCGCGCTCAACGCGAAGAAGATGTCGACGCACCGCAACGAGAACGGCGATATCGTGCACCACCATCAGTCGACGCACCGCGCGAACAACGCGACGCTCGTGACGTCCACGACCACGACGATCCACCACCACGTGGGCTCGCTCAAGCCCACGACGACGACCACGACGACCACGTCCGTGCAGCAGCAGCAGTTCTCGATCCACGCGCACACGTCGACGCACAACCACTCGCACGGCCACCACCACCACCACCACCACCTGCCGCCGCCGCTCGTCAACGCGGGCACCAACTTGCTGCTCGCGAACGGCAGTGCGCTCGTGCCGTCGTCCGCGGCGGCCGTGGCCGGGCTCGACCCGACTCTACTGGCTGCGAGCCACGCGACGCTCGTGGCCTCGCCGAGCTTCCAAGGCGACCTCAACAAGATTGACTTGGGTCTCAACTCGGACGACGCGGACGTGCAGCTCGAGGCCGCGAAGAAGCTGCGCGGCCTGCTCTCATCCGAGCGTGACCTGCTCATTCGACAGGTATGTCTCTCCTGATCCTAGTCTCCCTTGAAAATTCAGGAACCAGGTTGTCATTAACATCCTGCCTGCCCACGCGCGCCTGTTAATCATAAAGATGCTGGACAAGAACTGGACGCCGCGACTGATCAAGTGGCTGCGGCTGCGTGACCGCCCGACGCTCCAGGTGGAGGCGCTCTGGGCGCTCACGAACATCGCGGCCGGCGCGACGGACAACACGAGCGTGCTGCTGCAAAACGGCGTGATCCCCACGCTCGTGTCGCTCCTGGACTCGTCCAACGAAGAGGTACTTTTGAGTGGACTTTGTGAATTGTTGAGAGAGACTCTCACTGTTAATATTATTATTATACTAGGTCCTGGAACAATCAGTGTGGGTGCTGGGCAACCTGGCGGGCGAAGGTTCGGCGACAAGAGACTTGGTGCTCAACGCCGGCGCGCTGCTGCCGCTCGTGAACAATCTCAAGAAGACCCCGGCGGATCGTTTGTCCCTGCTGCGCATCCTCACGTGGACGCTGAGCAACCTATGCGACGGCCAGCCTCGACCCGTGTTTGACATTTCAATCATCCTGCCGTCGTTGGCAAAGGTGCGCTGCTGAATTGTAAAATTGTGGTGATGATATTCAATGCGAAAATGGTTGGCTGACAATGAAATTGGTTTTCTCACTGGTGTGTTTTGTTAATCAGATGCTGACGAGCTCGGATACGGAGATCTTGAGCCACGTGTGCTGGGCATTCTCGCACCTGTGCGATGGTCCAAGTACTCATATCCAGGCGGTTGTGGACTCGGACGTGTGCTTCCGTCTGGTGGAATTGCTGAGCCACTCGTCGTGGAGGGTCACGAAGCCAGCATTGCGTGCCATTGGCAACATTGTGTGTGCAGAGGACGACCACGATTACACGCAGCACATCATCGAGTGCGGCGCCGTGCCGTCGCTGCGCCGGCTCATCGCGCACTCGAACCGCGAGATCCAGAAGGAGGCGTGCTGGACGCTGTCCAACATTGCCGCGGGGACCGTGGACCAGATTCAATGTGTCCTCGACTCTGGCTGCATCCCGTCGTTGATGGGATTGGCGTCAGCTGATACAACCGATGCCGAGGTGAAGAGTGAAGCTTGCTGGGTGGTGCTGAACGCCACGTCGTGCGGCTCGGACAGCCAGATTGAGTACTTGGTGAACGAAGGGTGCATCCAGATTCTGGGGAATTTGTTGGAGGAGACGAGCATGGTGATGATGGCGCTCGAGGGGCTCGAGCGCATTCTACAGGTCGGCGAGCTCGAGGCCAAGCGGACTGACACACCCAACCCGTACGCGAGCCTCATGGCGTCGGCGAATATAGAGACGCTCGTGTCGCACAAGTCGGCGACCGTGGCGAAGCGCGCGTCGCGCATCTGGCAGCAGCACTTTGTGACGTGCGCGATCTGCATGGGCCCGTTCTCGAAGCACTCGAGCGACACTTTTTTCTGCGCCGAGTGCAAGTGCCACGTGTGCACGAACTGCGACTGCACGGTCTTCCATCTCAAGTACCAAGAGAGTCTGTGGCAGGAGGAGACGGCCAAGGAGACGAGCGAGAAGCAGGCCAAGCAGGCCTCGAAGCGCAACAAGCGCCAGAAGAAGCGCCAGCGCACCAAGGAGCGCAAGGCCGCCTTGCGAACGACGGGCGTGGCAGGCAAGACGCCGCCCACGAGCGGCGGTAGTCGAAGCAGCCGGCGCAAGGGCTCGAACAACAACAAGGGCAGCTCGTCCTCGGAGGAGGAGTCGTCTCGCGCTGGCAGCCATCGATCTCGCACCGGTGGCGAGTCGGATTCAGAGAATGACGACGATGATGACGATGACGACGACGATGACGACGACGATGAAGAGGACCAAGTCTCAGCAGACAAGCGACGGGAGATGGACGACGCGTACCTGGCGCTGGACGAGATGGTGAGTGCGAACGACAAGCTGGTCTCCTACTTGCTGGAGACGGGCTCGATCATGGCGCTGGCCGAGCGTTTGGACCTAGAGGACGACAGCCTGTGGACCGTGGCCGAGAAAGACAGAACGGCGATCCACGCGTAAGTGGAGACAGATGCGGGCTCGTCGAGGGAGTCGAAGCTCGGATTCCTGTTGGTGGTGTTACGTATGTGGATGAAAGAAATCTGACGAACTTGAACGAGGGGCGTCAACAACAGTGCCGAGCGAAGAAATCTCACATGCACATACGCGACCGAGTTGTCAAACAAACAAAAGCGAGCGAGCTGGCGGGTGATAAACGGAACAAATGAAAAACAAAGCCTGGTTGTCAAACAAGTTGTTTATCTTTCTCGAACACGCTATACTTGAACGAAGAGCTCAAGTGTAGTTCCCCACGGTGGTGGTTTAGATTTTGTCGAAGAGGCTAACTTGGGTACAAAACTCCGACTTGACCTCTGAATAATGGGTTGAAAATGGTTGAAGCCAACAGCAAAACAGTCGTGGAGAGCTAGCTTCAAATGGATCCGCATCCGTGCATTCAAACTTAATCTCACCACACGACACGACTCTCATCCGAGCGCTCTCTAATGCACAGCAGCAGAACACAAGCGCATGAGAACAAATCTCAAAACACCCACGCTCCAGCTGCTGCTAATGTTGTTCTTCCTGATCTCTTTCTTGGAAAGGAGAGCTCGCCACCGTTCTCAACCAGGCTTTCAGGCGTCGAGCATGTTCAGATAGAGCAGAGACACACACGAGAGGAAAACCCACAAGAAATAGTCAACTCTACTTCCCTCGATTCATTTTAGATAGTAGGAGAAAACTGGAGAGCAGCTCGCGACGAACGAACGCCCTGCGCGCGAGACGCGAGGCGAGGCGACCGACCGCGAACACTCGAGCGGATCTTCTTCTACCGTCATAACAGCCACGTCCGAGAAAAAAGCGCTTATTCGGTCTTCTTGCGGTACTGGCAGCCGTCGGTAAGACGAGCCTTGCCGCCCGTTGGCTGGCAGAGCATCACGGAGCACGAGCCGCAGAGCACGACGGTCTGCGCGTGGGAGAACACGGTGGTGCTGTGGATTTGGCAAGATCATCAGAGTTGGTATTAGTGATGGGGTTCAATACTCAAGCAATATGACGGTTAATGGGAAGACGTACATGTTGAAGCAGCCAGGGCACTTCACGTCCATGAAGTACGAGTTCGGGGTCTGTACCAGACGGCGAAGCTTGTGCTTCGAGGCTTCCTCAGAGGCGGATGGGTGGAGAAGGTCACGTGGCTACAGTCACACACACAATACAACAGTTCGTTAGCATGATGGCCTGCTGAATCCTTGGGGTTAGATATGCAGCTGGTATATGGCGCGCGTGCTGTGATGCGTGGTAACATGTTATGCTGAAGCCTGTTGAGTTGCTGAATGTTCAGCCAGGAGCTCCTCGTTCATCGCTGGAATCCTGCATCACCGTGACTGGCCTGGTTGACCCGCTCGCTGTAGATAACGCTTGCTGCTTCTCACAGACACACTCTTTACCGTAGTGCTGTTTGCCATCATGCACTAGTGCGCATTGTCGATGCGCTTCTCGTTCTCGTCCGACCCAGCGTCCATTTAGATGGTGACGCCATTGTCACGCCATCTCACTCGTTCTACGCCGTTGCTGCAACCCCGTCGCTCGCGTTTTCCGCACCACCAACACAGGCGACACACCCACGCGCACCACACGCAGACAGCACCTTGCTGCGTAGCCAGAGACCGCCATTCACGTACCATATTGTCCGAAATGAAGAGCGCTGTTCTTAGATCCGTTGGAAGAAGACGAAGTGATTTTCCCTTTATTCGCGAGTGGGTTTCCAGCGCGAGCAGTCAATATGAATGGTGGAGAAAAAGCGAACCGTTGAACCTAAGCGGACCGGTCCGCTGAACCGTGATAAATCGATGTGGACCACATTTTCCACTTCATTCGGAATTAGCGTGGAGTGCGAACTTTACGCGCCACAAACGCACTTTACGCGATAAAAACAGCTCTTTTTTTGGCAGGCACCAAATATTCTTTTTCAAAGCGCGCTAAAGTGACGGTGGTGGCGCCATGAAGTTCCACTTCGGCGACGAGGATGACGGCGACGTCCACGCGCCTGCTGCTCACAACGGCAGATTGAATGGGATTTCAGCTGCGCCTGGTGCGGACAAGCCGCGTCGCAGCCGCTTCCGCGCGCCGAGCACAGACTCGTCCACCGATTCAAGCGACAACGAGGACGACGACGATGCCCGCGGACTGAGCTCCTCGCTGTCGTCCATGGGCATCTCGCTGCTGAGCAACAAGTCCAGACAAGGTGCGTTTGCTGGGATATTATAGGGCTACTATTGATGTTATGTATGGAAACGATGTGCTGAGTGAGCGGCTTGTGTGTTCAACAGAGCTGTTGCATCACGTCGAGCGCACGTGCGAGATCAAGGCCGTGCAGGCGGTGAACTCGAGTCCAGCGTACCAGCTGCTCTGCGAGACGCTGCAGAAGGCGCGCGTAGACGCCGAGGCGAAGCTCAAACGCGTCGACGCCACGCAGAATGACGACGCTGTCTTCCAGTCGATGCTCCGAAAGGTGTGTTGCATATTTGAAAATCCTCCTGCTTGAAATAAAGTGCTATGTAGTTATGCTATTACTGGCTACTATACTGGTACTCACATGCTGTGATTGTTTCTATAGAATATTGAAGTGGAGTCTCTGTCGTCACGAATGCTCTCTCAGGTATGTCTCTCGCTGTGTTCGATGTAGCATTGAGTCATGGCTGTGGTAGTGTAAATTAACATATTTTTAATTAAATGTTGTTGGTCACTGTAGCAACGCGGACGGGACCGATCCGTGCTGCGTGAGATCGAGGAGGATTTAATTCACTACCAGGAGGCGCTCGCCGAGGAGACGAGGGTGCAGGCTGAAGCCCGAGCGCGAGAGGACGCGGCGCGACGGAGAGAGGAGGAAGCCCTCGAGAAGGTTTGTCAATTAATTACCAGCGCTTGCTGATCTGTCCTTGTGTTTTGTTTTATATATAAAGACTAATGCGATGAGATTATTATTATTTAATTATACAGAGACTGCAGGATGAGAAGGAGCGCGCGGCGGCTCAGAAGGCGAAAGACGCCGCTTTGCAGGCTGCTGAATCGAGATGCAGAGACGAAGAAGCGAAATCAAAACAGGAAGCGGACGCGAAGAAGAAGCACGAGGACGAGCAGAAACAGCACCAGCTCAAGGCCAGGAAGGAAGCCGATCGCGCCGCGAAGCAGCATCTGAAGGACGCGAAGGCGCGTGTGGACCGACTCAATGAGATCCAAGCGATGTCCAAGCAGATTCTGGACAACCCGGACCCGGCCATCAAGAGTATCCGAGTCAACATCCGACTTCAGGTGCGTGGAAATGGTTGCACAGTGTGTGGAAATCTGTGATAGATCATGGGTCTGATTGCTCCGGACATTGTGATTCAGGCGGGTGCGTGTAACCAAATCTCGGCTGCGCCATCGGCGATCAGAGGCGTCGTCGACAAGATCCACAAGCTTCTCCAGGTGCGTCCTCTATCTATGCATCTTTATCTTTGATTTGTGCTTAACTCATTGGATTAAAACTGTTCACCGCCATTTTCCAGACCGCTAAATCGTCTGGCGAGGCGTATTTCAACTACGCGATGGATCTGGTGGCCACGAATCTTGCCAAACAAGCGCGCGTGGTGCTGGATTACAAGTAAGTAGCAACTCGATTAGACTTCCGTCATCTGCTGCTGTACTTACCATGGCATCCTCTTGTTTGCTTTCAGGTCGTGCTATCCTGTCGCCCATGTGATCACAATGTCGTGTGTGCGCACCCCAGAGCTCACGGACATCATCCTGGCGAACTTCCACAAGCTCTGCGTGTTTACAATCCCAGACAACCCGACGAAGAAGGCGAGCCAAACCATTGCCGAGTACAAGATGGCGCTCGGGTTTGAGAAATCCGTCGGCGAGACCTCGGATCCCGACGGCCTCGAGCACATCACGGTGTACACGAAGCGCATGACGATGATCGTGGCCGTGCTCGCCGCCGTGATGCAGACCACACCTTACGACAACAGTCCGCAGCCGGCCGGACTGAGCATCGGTGATTGCTGGGTGTGGATGGCGAGACTGGTGAACGAGACGCCCCACCTCATGACGGGGTCGCTTTTGCTCACGATCCTCGAAATCGCGGGCTTTGAGCTGCTGCGCCACTACAAGAGTCAATTCCACAAGCTCCTCGTCTTAGTCGCGCGAGAGGTCTGTCCTCACCTGAGCAAGGACGCCAAGACTGGCGCTGCGAACGCTGCCGGCCAGCTCGAGATCTTCGTGAGTCAGTACCAGGCGAATCGATGCCGATTGAACGAGCCCGAGGGTCGTAAGCTTGAGGAAACAAAGCTCACCGCTGCCGATGAAGAGAAGACCGACAAAGACAACGGAGGTGGCGGTGGCCGAGGCGGTGGCGGCGGCCGAGGCGGTGGACGAGGTCGTGGGCGTGGTCGCGGCGGCAGTAATCGAGGGGGAGGGGGAGGCTGGTGATCGAATGAATAGCCTGCCTTAATGCATAGAACGATGTAATTAGCGGGTTACCTCACAGCATCAGTCAAAACCAACTTCGCAATTCTTTTTCATGTTGCTGGGTATGTGTTTCTTGTTCTTCTCTTGCCTGCAAATGAGATTAATGGGATTCGTCTACAAAACATCAAACGTAAGGCAATCCTTTCCAGTCGCTCGCTTACTTGTTGCTAAGTGTGGGCATGACGGTGCCGTACTGGGTCTTCTCGTTGTACTCCCACTGGGCCGTCACGGTCTTGATCTGCGTGTAGAAGTTGATGCCCGACTTGCCGTAGAAGTTGATGTCGCCACGGATCGACGCGCGCGAGCCCGTGAACGAGAACATTGGGAGGGGCACCGGGATTGGCACGTTGATGCCGACCTGACCCACGTCGATCTCGTGCTGGAACTTGCGCGCAGCCGCACCGGACGAGGTGAAGATCGACGTGCCGTTGCCGTACGGGTTGTTGTTGATCAGCTCAATCGCCTCTTCGAGCGTGTCGACTGACGTGCACACGAGCACGGGGCCGAAGATCTCCTCCGAGTACGCGATGTTGTCAACACTGACGTTGTTCAGCAGCGTTGGGCCAACAAAGTTGCCGTTCGGGTACTTGGCGACCTTCACGTTGCGTCCGTCCAAGAGGCACTCGGCGCCCTGGTCGATGCCGCCCTGGATCAGGCGCTCAACGCGTTCCTTGGCCTCCTTGGTGATCAACGGACCGACATCAGTGCCCGCCTCAAGGCCGCCGTTGACCTTGAACTGCTGCGCCTTCTTAACAATGTCGTGGACCCTGTTAATAACAAATTTAGTTAGAAACCTGCACTGCATTCGAACAATCCAAGATACCAAACACATTACTCACCACTCCTTGGTCTTGCCGACGAACACGACGACGGAGAGAGCCATGCAGCGCTGGCCAGCAGCTCCGAACGCAGCGCCAGCAAGGGCGCCAATGGCCTGCTCCTTGTCGCAGTCTGGCAGGATCACAGCGTGGTTCTTCGCGCCGAGGTTCGCCTGTACGCGCTTGCCGTTCGCGCTACCACGAGCGTGGATGTATTCACCGGCCTGGTTGCCACCGACAAACGAGATCGCCTTCACCTCTGGGGCGTCGCAGATGAAGTTGACAGCGTCCTGTGTGGGTTTATCATGTCAAAAGAGAGACAGGTAAGTATTAAGTTTATACCCCAAGAGTGTCGTACAAATGGCTTGCAGGATTGACTTACGTGAGCGCCGTGAATGACGTTCAACACACCGTCAGGAAGACCAGCCTCTTGGGCCAAGCGAGCCAAGATCATGGCAGCACCAGGGTCCTTCTCTGATGGCTTGAGGATGTACGTGTTGCCCGCGACGATGCCGACTGGGAACATCCACAACGGGATCATGGCTGGGAAGTTGAACGGGCAAATTCCCGCACACACGCCGAGCGGTTGCTTGTACGAGTACGTGTCCAGCGAGTTGGCCAGGTTCTCCGAGGTCTCGCCCATCATGAGCGTCGCGGCGCCGCACGTGTGCTCGACGACCTCTGTAAAGATAGCATACAAATAGCATTCATTGGTTAGCACCGGCTACACCGTGGCATTGAAAACAGCAATGTAAACCCACCGAGTCCGCGGAAGATGTCGCCGCGGGCGTCCGCGAGCGTCTTGCCCTGCTCGTGGGTGATGGAGTGCGCAAGCTCCTCCGTGTGCTCGCGGATGAGGTGCTGGAACTTGAGCATGACGCGCTGGCGGTGCTGCACGCCCACGTTGCGCCACGTCTTGTACGCCACCGCCGCCGCGTCGGCCGCCTCTTGCATCTATACACATAAGCTTAGCAACAATTCATTGCCAGCAGATTTATAATAGCCTATTGGCTTTTAAAACAATTACGAACCTCTTCCTTGGTGGCCTGCGGCACCTTGAAGATCACTTCGTTCGTCGCGGGGTTGCGCAAATCGATCCATTTGTCCGTCTTGGACTGCACGAACTTGCCATTGATGAACAGTGGCACTTTCTCCTATAGTAACAAATAATAAACAACACTCTCATCAGTATCTTCATTTTCATCTTCATCTCCATATCTCCCCCTATCATTTGCTGTGGACAGTGAAGAGCTACACAAACGCACCACATTGGACGAGGAGAAGGCACGCACGGCCGTGAGGCGCTGGTGGCGCACGGCGTTGAAGGAGGCGCGGCGGAGCATGCTGGTCGGAGAAACGGACAGATCTCAGGCGAAGGCGAATCGGCGAATGGCTGCACGCAGGCACACGCAAAATGCTTAGGGGGGAATGCGGGGATGGGGTCGTCAGCTTGGAGCATTTGATGAGTTTGGCTTGCTCAACTTCAATAGAAAAAAGAAAAAAAACCTCAAAGGTCAGCTGGCTCACCTGGTTCTAACTAAAATATATGCTAAGAACATATTAAAAATAGTGACAGTGGTCATTTGCTGAGAGGTAAAAAGCAACAAATTGCGAGCGGCTTGTCACGCTCCTTGAATGCCACTAAAGCGGGGTGAAACGCAAATCACGCCCGGAAAACCTCGATATGTTGCATTACTGTAAGATGCCTCGTAAGTACGATTGCATCACGGGTGTAGAGTACTGTTTGCTTCACACTAAGTACGAACTTTGCTGCTTCGGACAAAGTCCGATTCGACGACGGAAAACCATTGGCCCGATACAAAATAGGTGGCCCTCAATCCCGATACATTTTCATCGATCTAACTGACAATGAAGCGCATGCTCGTGACGCTGGGACGCCAGCGCCGCGCGCTCTCCGCAGGCGGTGCTCTGCGTGCACAACCACAATTCCAACTCGGTCACTGCCCCAACGAGCCAGTGCTGCAGGCGCATGGCGCCTCATTGCAGGCCCATTGCCAGCAACAGCAGCGCGGGTTCTGCGCGACGCCCATCAGCCCCAAGTCGTCCAAGGACGAGCTCTTTTTGCGCGCGCTGCAGACGTACTACCAGCGCGAGGGCCACTTCTCCGTGCCGAACGAGTTCAGAGTGCCCATGCCAAAGGTCAACAGCAGCAGCGAACCAGAGCTCAGTGATGTGGACGAGGACGGCAAGCCGCAGTGGCCCAGTGACGTCTGGGGCATGGACCTCGGCAAGCGCCTGCGGCTCTTCACGCGCGGCCGCTGCGGCGAGTACAAGCGCTCGGTGCTTAAGGGCATCGGCTTCCCGTACGAGGACTGGCGCACGTACGTCTGGGAGATGCAGATCATCCCGGCATTGCACGCGTACGCGCAACTCGAAGGCCACTTGTTTGTGCGCCAGGCCTTTGAAGTGCCGACGAACGACGAGCGCTGGCCGCGCTCGACCTGGGGCTTCAAGCTCGGGAGCCACTGCCAGCTGCTGCGACGGGAGAAGGAGCGCACGCTGCTGGCCGAGCAGATCAACGAGCTCGACAAGCTCGGCTTCATGTGGAGCGAGATGGAGTGGAAGCGCAAAGTGTACCTGCTGCCGTCTCTCAAGACCTTCCGCGCGATCTTTGGCCACAGCGACGTCCCAGAAAAGTTCAGTGTGCCCATGGACGACGCGCGATGGCCACAGAAGACCTGGGGCTACCGTCTCGGCCGCATGGTCGCGCTCATCCGCGAAGAGACGGGCGATAAGCTCCCGCCGAGCCACAAGAGCGACCTCGAGCAGCTCGACTTTTTCAATGACGAGCTCTCTAAAACCGTGTGGCGAGAGCGTGTGCAGCCATGTCTCGAGACGTTCGTGCAGGAGTTCGGATATACGGACATTAGCTCGGACTTTGTCGTCCCCAGTGAGCACCCATGGCCGCAGAACGCGTGGGGGACGCAGTTGGGGTACATTGTCGAGAACGTCAACGCGAATGGGCTCTTTGGCGCCGCGCTGGACGACGACAAGATGCACCTGAAGGAGCTCGGGTTCCGCTGGGAGCCGCTCTTCGGGAAGTGGTCCAAGCAGCTGCTGCCGGCGCTCAAGCGCTTCCACGAGATGCACGAGCACTGCGACGTGCCGCAGATGTTCCAGGTGCCCATGAACGATCCGACGTGGCCCGAGGAGACCTGGGGCTACCGTCTGGGCAAGCAGATCTCGCTGCTGCGCCGTGGCGGCCGCAACTCGCCCGACATCGTGGACGAGCTCGAGAGTCTCGACGCCATGGGCTTCTCGTTTAACGTCATTGAGAGCGCGTTTGTGCAGAAAGTGCTCCCGGCGCTCGAAGTCTACTCGGAGCAGTACGGCGACTGCAATGTCCCGCAGGGCTTCGTGGTCCCGTCCGACGCCGTGTGGCCCAAGCGCTCGTGGGGGATCAAGTTAGGCCACATCATCCGCAACATCCGCAGCCGCAAGCAGCATGCTGAACAGGTCGAGGAGCACCGCGAGCGCCTGGTCGACCTCGGCTTCGTGTGGCGCCTCAACCAGTCGATCGAGACTACGAACCGCGAAATCGTGAAGCCCTATCTCGACATCTTCACGCAGATCTACGGCCCGGGCGAGGTGCAGCGCGACTTTGTGATCCCGAGCGACGACCCGCGCTGGCCCGAGGCCGCGCGGGACTTTAAGCTCGGCGACTGGCTGTACCGTTACAGCCAGCGGGACGCTGGGCTGCTGCCATTTCAGACGAAGGAGGGCCGCATGGCCAACCAGAAGCGGCAGCGACCCAAGTTCGAAGAGGGCCTCTCGCCATTCCAGGATGCGTACTGGCGAGAAGTGCTCCTCGCGTCCTTCCAGACATACGCGGCGCTCTACGGGGGCTGCGCAGACATGGACAGCGGCTTTGTCGTGCCCAGCGAAGCGCCGTTCCCGCAGTCCGCCTGGGGGCTTAACCTGGGCCTGCGCATCCGCCACATCCGCCACGGCGAGCGGTATGCGGACGAGGTCGCCAAGTACAGAGGCGAGCTTGAGACGCTCGGCGTGCTCTCGCCACTGGAAGACGAAGATGAGGAAAGTGAGGAAAGCGATGACGAGGAAGAAGACGAAGAGCAGTGAGTTTGAGAGGATATTGAGGACCATTTTGAAATAGACGCAAGAGATTTGGATTCATTTCGTTTAGGGTAAGTCGGAGTGGTGTACCAGAGCCCACCCAGGTACACCGTCGTGTGGACCTCCGCAGAAGAGCGAGCTACCGCGCAATTTTTGCATTGTTCCTAGTGAACTCTGGTACAGCAACAATACCAAGTTCTACAGGGTCACAGGAGACCCGGGGAGGACAGGAGACTCCAAAATCGGCCAAAACTTCGTTTTAAAAAAAATGTACTCGACTTGTCAAGCTGGGATTTTCCACAGCTTTTGAAAGCTGGCAGCAAAAAATCCAGGAGCGACGCAAGCTGTGAACTATCCATACGCGAGCAAATGCCAGAAAGAGAGAGGCCCTGGCGTGCCTACTTGCTATGGATGCTATGGAGGAACAGTACGATGCGATGACAGCCTGTATAATACGTATTTGAAAAAAGAAATTGTCGGAGCAATTTTAGTGGCTGTTTCCGATTTTTTGCGCCTCAGCAACACATAAATTCTCGCATGTGGCTGCACGGATCAACCACCAGCTGGGAACCGCGAACGGTAGACAAGCACACTCATGCTCAATTTCACTCTTGCAACTCTGGCAGAACGATTCTTCTTTATAATCGATGATGATTCTTCTTTTTAAAAATCTTTGCCGCCTCATTACATCGATTATTTTTTAAAGATTCAGAAAAGAATTCTTTAAAAAAATTGATGTAATGAGGCGGAAAAGAAACAAACAGGGAAGTTTCTGAAAGCAAATCTAAACAAAAGAAACGTTCGCCTTAATTTAACTCTGGACGAAAAAAAATAACTGTGGATGAACATTAAACTGTTTCTGAAAATCAGAGGCCGGTCTTCTCGTGAACTGGATATTTTGTTTGTGAACTGGATGTCTTTCCAAACTCTGACGTACACACGTAAACTAAACGGAATTAAAATCTACCAGCCGAAATGTAAAGCGATCTTAATGTTGCACATAGGCGGCTCGTCTTGCTTTCACTATGCCACCATCTACCAGAGCTTGATTCGACTTCAGCATAGTAAAATCAACATGCTAAGTCTATTATTGTTGCCGTTAACATTTTCAGGCATCCAAATCAGCACCTGATGCCGACTAGAGCAACATAGTCCCATCATCTTAATGTAAATTTTCAACTGCCGACTGTTGCACACACTTTAGATTGACCAGTTGGCATTCAGCATCGTCGCGTTGTCCTTGACGTGCTGCAACATGTTGCCACACCGGATGCTGGCGTGCTGTCTATCTGTCGTGTGCTTGCTCTTTGGCTCGGCTTGTCCTCTTGGTTTCTCATTCATTCCCCAATTCGCCTCGTGAGCTCCTTAGTCGATCTGGAGCTGCTCTCGTGCGCCGAATATTCCCAATCTTCCTTGTCCCACGTAGCTCTTCGCTGGCAGTAGCACAAAACACGCAATGCAGATCTTCGCTCCTCGGTTCCTCTCGGCCGCGGTGCTCGCGCTCGCGAGCGCCATCAGCGCCACCCAGGCGCTCAACGTGCGCATGCACGGCATCAACTACAACTCGCGCATTGGGCCGGACTGGGCGCCCAACGCGCTGCGCTGCAAGACGAGCGCGCAGATCGAACAGGACATGGTCACGATCAAGAAGATGAGCGACAGCGTGCGCATCTACAGCCTCGAGGACTGCAAGCAGGGGCTGCCAGTGGCCAAGGCCGCGCGCAAGGCCGGGCTCAAGCTCGCGCTCGGCATCTGGACCACGAACGACGACGCGCACATGAACAACGAGCTCGCCCGCCTGGGTGAGATCGTCGCGGCCGGGTACCTTGACGACAACATTTCGGGCTTACACGTGGGCAGCGAGGCGATCTACCGCAAGGACCTGACGATCAAGCAGGCGCTTGCGTACTTGACCCAGGTGCGCGAGTACTTGGGCGACCGCGGCATCAAGACCCCGCTCACGGTCGCCGACGTCGTCGACACGTACACGCAGTACCCGGAGCTCGTGGACGCCGTGGACTACATCTCGATCAACCAGTTCTCATTCTGGGAGCGCGCCGACATCTCCGAGGGCGTGCCGACGATGCTCGACCGCATCAAGCCGCTGCGCATGATCGCGGCCAACAAGGGCAAGAAGGTCGTGATCGGCGAGACCGGCTGGAGCTCGCAGGGCTCGGACCCGAAGAAGGCGAGTGTGGCGTCGCCGGAGAACCAGGCGCGGTATTTCAAGGACTTTTACGAGATGGCCGCGGCCCACGGCTTTGAGTACTACTGGTTCATGGCCTTTGACTCGCTCTGGCGCGTGGCCAATGGCGACGACGAGATCGAGGGCTACTTTGGCGTCTACAAGGAGGACCAGACGCTCAAGACCAACTTCAACACGCTCACGGTCGCTACGCGCGTCCCCAAGGCCGTGCGTAGCGTGGGCTCGACGCTATTGCTCACGCAGAACGACAACGCGCTGGGCATGACGTCGGACGCCAGCGGCGCGGCCGAGTGGCTCAAGGCCGAGCAGCAGACGTGGTTCTACGACGCGGCCACGAGCACGCTGCGCTCCAAGGGCAACGACCGGTGTCTCGACACGTACCAACCCTTTGACGCCGGTGAGGTGCGTCTCTACGCGTGCATCGACAACGAAAAGAACCAGAAGTGGGTCTACGACGCGGCCACGGGTCGTCTGAACCACGGGACCTACACGGCGTTCTGCCTCGACACGGACCCAGCCCAGGGCAACAAGCTCCAGATATACGGCTGCTCGGCCAGCAACAAGAACCAGCAGTGGACCCTTGAGGACCCAGGTCAGAGCCCAACGACTCCGACGGTGACCCCAGCACCGGCTCCGGTCCCGACCCCAACCCCAGCGCCGGAGACCCCGGTGCCAGCCTCGGACGGCTCGGTGCGCTTTTTCACCAAGGAGTCCGCGTCCAAGCAGTACGCGCAGCTCGTGCGTGTTGGTGAGGAGATTGGCCTGGACTACGGCACTTCGGGCGTCGCGAACTCCGAGTGGTGGTTCAACCCGGGCAACAAGCTTGTGCAGAACAAGGACTCGAACTACTGCATGGACGCCTACGAGGCTTGGGACGGCGGCCGCGTCCACGTCTGGGCGTGCAACCCGAACGAGCCCAACCAACAGTGGACCATGGACGCGACCACGGGCCAGCTCAAGCACGTCGCGCACGCGGGCTTCTGCCTGGACGCTGACCAGACGAGCGGCAAGGTTTCGCTCTACTGGTGCCACCTCAGCAACAACAACCAGGTCTGGCGCAAGGTTTCAAACGTGGCCAAGGCCGTGGTCATCCAGAGCGCGACCGCCACCGGCGCTGTGCTCGAGCCGACGACCCAGGACACCGTTGTGGGCCTGGCCGCGAGTAACACTGACGGCCAGCAGTGGTTCTGGGACGCCTCGGCCAAGCGCTTCCTCGCCAAGTGGCGCAACGAGTGCCTCGACGCCTACGAGGCCGTGGAGGGCGGCCGCGTCCACACGTACCAGTGCATCGACGGCGAGGGCAACCAGACGTGGACCTACGACGCCGCCACCAACACGGTCAAGCACGCCAAGCACACCGGCTTCTGCCTCGCGTTCAATGACATGAACGCCAAGCTGCTGCAGCTCAAGGCCTGTAGCGCCGACGACGCCACGCAGCGCATCAAGGTCACCGCCAACTAGGTGTATGAGTGTGCATCAGCGTCCATCATAGTCTCCTGAGTGTAAAATGATCGAATTACACCATAAGCGAGTAGCACCAGTAACAATCCAATTTTGACTTTGTCACCATTATCGAGTAATACGTTGCTTCGTCGTTCAGCAACACCGATACACACATAACCCATTTGTTTAAACTATACCTATTTGGACCAATGACACATCACTTACTCATCGTCCGAGTCGTCGATGGAGCCCGTGTCCAGCGTGTAGGTCGCCTGCAGCGTGAGGCAGCTGCTCGTGACTGTGACTGTCTTGAACGACAGCGTCGTGCCGTCCTGCACGAGACACTTGGTGC
>JAASFY010000682.1:0-17244 GCA_023334035.1 Globisporangium okanoganense
CAGCTCGACGTACCGCAGATCTTGATTGGCGCCTCGAGCTCCACGAGAATCGGCTGCGAGAGGAACACTTCACGCGCGTGCAGGCAGAGGCCGCGGATCTCGGTCTCCGCGAGGTTCACCTGCTTACCGGGGCGCGCGCCGCGCACGCTCAGCAACTTCTCGATGATACCGTCCACGTCGATGGGCTCGAGCGACGACGACGCCATTATTTCTTCCGCTCTCTCTGCTTCTGTTCTTTCTTTTGTGTGTGGCTCGTGGGAGCGCGCGCGCGTTCTCCACTGTGGAATCCGATAGCACAATTTTCTAATCCGATAGCACATTTAATAATCTAGGCTCGTTCTATTCCTAAAAAAATAACCCACCCCTTCCATATTCTTTAAAAATGGGCATATTTATTTGTGTAATAGCACGAATAGGATAATATATTTGAAATAAATACGCAATTGACCTTAGCTGTTATTTTTGTAATATTGAGATCACAATGCTCCTTTTTGAAATGTTGCAATTTCCTCAAAGAGCCTTCTTTTCGAGGCCAAATCTGATTCCATTGATCAGATCGCATCAGTTCCACAAATTTCACGAATTGCGTCAAAATCAAATTTGATAAACCGATTTTCTGCTCGAGAGCGAGCGATCCACGAGAACAAATTCACACGGCAATTTGTTGGATGGAGTGTCCAGCTGCAGTGCGCGCTTGTTGTCCGATTGAGAAAAAAAAACTGGTGCCATGCAGCTGATCGATCTGTCATCATTCCAGCAGCAACCAGTGTCGAGTGCGCTCGAGTTGGGAAGAAATCTCACAGTTTGCAGTCAGCGCTTGCTTGCAATCGAGCGTTCGTAGCCGAGACGGGCCACATAAAAAGCTGCTCGCTGGCCGTGCGCTTGCGCTGTGCCCGCATGTGTAGCACTCGCCCGTCATCGCCGAGAGCCGCTGGCTGTAGATGACTGACTGACTATGTCGTACGTGCGTCTGTAGGAAGATCCGCCCGCGAGGTCGTTTGCACCTCCGAGACCTCCGGTGGAGGGCCGCTGCCAACCAATCAAATATGAAAATTCGAACCGATGGGAGCAAAAGATAAAAAGATCGCGACGGGATCAGAAATCGCGGACGAAGAGGAAGATCTCCTCCGACCAGCCTTTGCGCTTCTGAGAATAACGCATGAGACGGTTGGAAGAGCTCGCGCGAGCTCCAGGTTGTCGACGACGAAGGCGCGCAAACAAACTGAAGCGAACTGGATTGCTGGCAACTTGCGAGCCAAGCTCCATTCGCAAGAATTTTAGGAAACATTCATGGGTTAACTCATCCTCCTCCTCCCTCGACAACCCGACAACAAAGCCTCTTGAAACCGATTTGGTTGCCTTTGTGAGCCAACTTGCTTCTCGTCTCGTGCAAATCGACTGTCTGTCGTGTTTGGATGCGCGCCAATCAGTTTTAACCACATACACTATAGGGTACGTCGTTCAAACTGAAAAAAATGGTTACAATTCCAGGCTGCGCAACCAGTTTTAGCCACATACACTATAGGGTAGGTGGTTAAAAATGAATAAGTGATTACGATTCCATCTTTCTTGCTACGCAACAGCCTTTTTTCTTTTTTCTTCTTCACGTGCAGTCACTCTCCCATTCGTGCTGCGTGCGGAATTCAAGTTCCTTCCGCAGATCCCCTCCCACCGCGTGCGTGTGTCGACGCCTCCTGCACGAACGACACGAGCGACAAGAGAGCGAGACGCGCCACTACGTGCACGAGACAGCAGAGCGCCGGCATGATGTGAGTGTAGCTGTTGCTGAGTTTGCTGAGCTGAACCCTGTACCCGCTTGCATGACTCACGGAAATGATTTCTTGCCTCGTCTTGAGTAGTGATGACAAGAAGCGCAAGCCGTCGCGCGACTTCCCCGCGTACGCGCAGGTGCCCATGGGGAAGCTGCAGAGCGGAAACGCTGCCAAGTACGTTCACTGCGCTGGTGCAGCTTCTGTCATGTCGCGAGCTCTGTCTAACACTCTCTGTATCTATCGATCTGTACGTACGTACGTGAAGGGTTCGCCTGGATCTGAACCAGACGTCGGCCAACGCCGTGCCGCCCATGCACGACCCGTTCAACATCCTCAACGGCGACTACAGCGCGCACGGCCACTCGATGCGCTCGAACCGCACCGTCTCGATGATCTCGATGGACTCGGTCTCATCCGTCATCTCGGTCGACGACGGCTTCCGCGTGAGCGATGTCGAGTACAATCTCGACGACGAGCGCGCGAGACTGAGTCTCCCAAAGGATGAGCGACCGCCGCAGCCAGCGGACGAGCGCGAGTACTTTGAACGCCTCTGGGCGGAGAACTTTGAACGCTCCGAGGCCCAAGTCGCCAACACCACGGCGTTCATTCCCGCGGGGGCAGCTGGTCGACTGAACCGCATCAAGGGCTTCTCATTTGCGCGCGACTCGTTCACGCACAGGCTGTACGCAGTATTCCGACTAGAGGTCGAGTGCATTGTCAACGAGAAGCAGTGGACAATCTACCGCCGCTTCCACGACTTCAAGCAGCTCGCGCACCAGCTCAAGAACGAGTCGATTCGAGTGCCAACCGTGCCGACACGGACGCTGATGCGATCGCTTGATGCCAACTTTCTGCGGAAGCGTCAGTCGGAGCTCGATCGCTGGCTCCGTGAAGTGCTCATGCTGATCAGCCTGGAAAACTGCAAGGTCGACACCGACAAGGCTTCCGAGTGCTGCGGTAACAGAGGGTTCCATACAAGTTGTCGCATTATTCGACACTTCCTGACCCACTCTGCCAACGAGCCACCCGTCTTCGAGAACGCGGATAACCCAACTGTTTCGCCTAGCCGTCCACCGCTTCACAGCATCGCCGAAACCAAAGCTCCGTCATCCCCGTCCATGCGTTCTACGTCGATGTCAATCCCGTCGTCCGCCCAGATCGACATGTTGAGTTCAAGCCTTCGAGAGAGCGATTTGATGGGTACGCAGCAGAGCTACTCGGAAGACAGCGAACTGGACGCGCCCCAAGACCAGCGACGAAGTGTTGTTGTCCAAGATGTCGACGATGACATGAACGCATACGGCTCGTCGTACGCACGGAAAAGCAAGGTGACGCTGAAGCACTTTGATGTGCTGCGCATGATCGGTCGCGGCTCGTTCGGCAAGGTTCTTCTCGTGCGCAAGAAGAATTCGTCGCAGTTGTTTGCAGTCAAGATCCTGAACAAGCCGAATATCGTCAAGAAGCAGCAGGTGGAGCACACAAGAACCGAGCGCCGCGTCTTGGCGTCCATATCGCATCCGTTCGTGGTCTGTCTGCACTACGCGTTCCAGACGAAGGACCAGCTGTACTTCGTGCTGGATTACTGTCCGGGCGGCGACCTCTTCTTCCATCTCAGTCGATGCGGGTACTTTCCAGAGCCCATGGCGAAGTTCTACACCGCGGAGATCGTGCTTGCCCTCATTCACTTGCACGAACAAGGTATTGTGTATCGAGACTTGAAGCCTGAGAACATCATGCTCGACGTTGAAGGACATGTGAAGCTGGCAGACTTTGGGCTTGCGAAGGAAGGCATCACCGGCGAGCTGGACGGAACGTACACCATGTGTGGTACGCCCGAGTATCTTCCTCCTGAGATCCTGAACCGTGCCGGGCACGGAACTGCGGTGGATTGGTGGAACCTGGGGATGGTGCTTTACGAAATGCTGACTGGACGACCGCCATGGTACACGCAAGATCGCGAAGAGCTGTTTACCAGACTTCGCGAGGCAGAGCTCGAGTTCCCAGAAGGTCTCTCTGTTGAGGCGATGAATCTAATCCGCGGATTGCTGACTCGCGATCCTGCAAAGCGTCTCGGAGCGATCGACCCTCGAGAAATCACGTACCACCCGTTCTTTGGCGATATCGACTGGAATCTGCTCTACAATCGCCAAGTGGAGCCGCTCTACAGACCGTGTCAGTACACTGATCCGATCGACGCAGCCAATTTTGAAGAGGAGTTCACCAAATTGCCTCTGGCTCAGATCGATGGGCACGGCCTCAACGTGGTGCCGCAGTCCAGTCAGGCGAGCGGCGGCCCAGCTGTGAACGACCCCAACAGTAGCAGTGGGCGATCCGGAAGCGTGAGTGCGAGTACGACGAGGAACAGCACGCTCCGCAACATGTCGTACACGTTTGCTGGGTTCACGTACGACGGCTCGTCTTCGCTCGCGCGCAGCAGCCTCGACCGCATGTCAGCCGGCTCCAACTCGGTCTCCCCCGTCAGTGGCTATATCTAAGACATACCACCGCAGCAAGTCGTATCAAGAATTGTAAAGACCCCGTCGAAAAAAGCAAGGAAGCATGTGCCAAGTGATTAATCGCTCGTGTCATTCAAATGTGTGTATGGCTGTCAACTTGTGTAGTGTCATATGCGCAGATTATTTGGACTGCGCCGCGAACTTGGCGCACTCGACCGCGTTCTTGAGCAGCATCGCGATCGTCATGGGACCGATGCCTCCAGGCACGGGCGTGATCGCAGACGCACGCGCACGCGCGGCCTCGTACTCGACATCGCCCAGGATCTTGTAGCCTCGCTTGCTGGAGGCGTCGTCCACGTAGTTGATGCCGACGTCCACGACCACCGCGCCTTCCTTGATCCAGTCGCCCTTCACGAGCTCCGGCTGGCCCGTGCCGACAAAGACAATGTCCGCCTGCTTGACCTTCTCCGCAAGTCCTTTGGTCTTGGAGTGGCACGTCGTGACGGTGGCATCGCGCTGCAGCAGCATGAGCGAGAGCGGGAGACCCACGAGCTTCCCGCGTCCAATCACGACCACATCTTTGCCCGTCACATCAATGCCGTTGCGCACCAGCAGCTCCAGACATCCAGCGGGGGTGCATGGCTCCAAGTGTAGCGCCTCTGTGTGCGAATCGGCGGTGACAGACTTGTGCTTTGCCAGCTGGAAAAAGTGCTCCGAGTGGAGGCCGTCGATGTCTTTCTCTGGGACAATGAGCTCCAACAAGAACTCCTCCTTCGGTAGCAGGTGCTCTGGCAGCGGCAGCTGCAGCAGGATACCATGGACGCCAGCGTCCACATTCAGGCTCTGGATGAGCGCTTCGAGGTCTTCAAACGTGATCGCGACGTCGAGCTCGTGGACGTCGGCGGTGATGCCAACGCGCGTGCACGCGTTCTTCTTGAGCTTCACGTACGTCTTCGAGTCCGCATTCGCGCCCACGAGCAGCAGCGCGACCTTGGGCACTACGCTCAGCGCCGGTACGAGCGCCTTGAGCTCCTCTTCGATCACCTTGCTGCACGCCTTGCCGTCAAGCACGAGCGCCATCTTCTTCTTCTTCTCAGTGCGTTCTGTCTTGTGTTCAACGTCAACGTCAAGAATGCGAAGAGCTCCTCAGCACCACACCGTTTTGTTTGTGTGGACCACATCACACAGACTTTTAGCCAATCACAACCGAACCAAACGTGTATTTTTTTATTAATCAGACGGTTACGCACTCAAAGTGTTAACCACTGCGCGACGTACGTGGCGATGAGGGCGGCGTCGATGGCAGGGCACGTGATCTTGGCCGCGCTCAGGAACTGCGTCGCACGTGCGCTGTCGAAGACCTTGTCGCTTGCAAAGTACACTTCAAAGGCCTCGAGGCCGGCCACGAGCCTCTCGACGTCCTCGCTGGCGCTCTTGTGCGCCTCGAGTCGCGCCTTCCAGTCCTCGTAGCTGCTCACGACCTCGAGACCCTTGCCCTTGGCGCTCGCGGCGCTCGTGAGCAGCTGGAAGAACACGTCGCCCGTCACGGGCACCGCGGCGTTCTGGATGTGCAGCGTTTGGCCCAGCGACGTGACCGGGTGCAGCGCCGCGAAGTGGACGATCGCCTGGGCGGCAAAGTCCACGGGCGTCATGTCGAAGCGCCAGTCCGGACGCGACGGCACAGCGCCGATCTCCCAGCAGCCCTTGAGCAGCAGGTAGATGAAGTCGCTCGTGTTCCAGGCGCCCACACTGGACGACGGCGCCATGTTACCAGGGCGCAGGATCGACACGGGGAGGCCGCGCTGGGCGGCCTCGTGGCACATCTGCTCAGCGACCCACTTGCTCTGCGCATAGCCATTTTCCAGCTCGTCCGAGATCTCTGTGAGGTCCGCAGTCTCCAGCAGTCTCTGTCCTCCAAAGGACGACGGGAAGACGCCGTTCGTGGACACGTAGTGCACGGGCTTGACGCGCGTCTTGGCCAGGCCGTTCGTGACCGCGAGACGCAGCACTTCCTGCGTGCCCAGAACGTTGGCGCTCTTAAGCGCTGAGTAGGGCTTGACGAGGTTCACCTCAGCGCCGTTGTGCAGGATCGCGTCGATCTCGGTGGCCAGCATCTTGAAAATCTCTTCATCCAGACCCAGCAGCGGCTTGGCCAGGTCGCCTGGGATCGGCACAATGCGCTCTTCAACGTGGAAGTTCACGAGCTCGTCGTACAATCCATACGACTTGAGGGTCTTCTTGAGACGGGCATCCGCCTGTTCTTCACTGGCGGCTCGGACCAGACAGTAGACCGTCGCCTCCGTGTCCTTGATGAGCGAATGAAGCAAGTGGGCGCCGAGGAAGCCCGTCGCGCCCGTCAGGAGCACGCTGCGAGGCGGTCGGCCAACCATTTCCACACGGTAGCGACTGTAGCCAGCCTTGCGCGTGGCCGCTGGGTAGATCGAGGCGTCTAGCAGGGCCTCCAGTGGCAACACGACCTTTTGTCCGTCCTCCACAGCCACGTGGTCTCGTACAGCATCAACGCGACCAGCGATAGATGAGAGCTCGGGCGCCGAGAGGATGTCTGCGAGCGTGAGGTGGACGTCAAAGGCGTCGCGGATGCTCGAGACGAGACGCGTGGCCAGCAGACTGTGGCCGCCGACGTCAAAGAAGCTCACCTTGCGGCTGAGCACCTTGTCGCTCTCGAGCCGCAGGAGGTCGACCCAAATGGCCGCGAGCTGCTTCTCCGTGGCCGTCTGTGGCAGACTGGCCGTGTCGTACGTCAAGTCGATCGACTCGCTGCGCAGTTTCTTGGCCTGGTCGGCCGACGGCATCTTCTTGCGGTCGAGCTTGCCGCTGGCGCTGTTGATCGGGAGCGCGTCCAGCTGCACGAACACGGACGGGATGGCGTAGTGCGGCAGCTTCTCCTTGAGGAACTCGCGCAGACTGGCCACGCTCGGCACTTTCTCCCAGTTGTCCGGCACGATGTAGGCCACGAGGCGCTTATCCTGGCCTTCGTCGCCCTCCGTGAGCACGACAGCCGTGGACACGAGCGGGTGCTGCGCCAGAGCTGACTCGACGGCGCCCAGCACGACGCTGTAGCCGCGGATCTTGACCATAAAGTCGCATCGGCCGATGAGCTCCAGGTGGCCATTGGGCAGGAACCGCGCGCGGTCGCCCGTCTTGTACACGCGCTCGCCTGGGACAACGTCTTCCAGGAACCGCTGGGCGGTCTGCTCGGGTCGGTTGAGGTACCCGATCGCGAGACATGGGCCGCCAATGTAGAGTTCACCGGGGACACCAATGGACACGGGCGCGTAGCTGTCGTCGAGCACATAGGCGCGCACGTTGGGCATCACTTGGCCACAGGACGCGTACTTGGCCGAGAGTGAGTCGTCGAACGCGCTCATGTGCGCGAGGTCCACGGCCGACACGTCGTGGCACTCGGACACGCTGTACAGATTCTGCAGCTCGCAGTCTGGGAAGAGCTGCACAAACCTGTCTCGCAGCTCGATCGTCACCACTTCGCCACAGAGCCACACGAGCCGCAAGGATGGCAGCGACCGCAAGAGAACGTCATTGGGGCACGTGTCCAGCACCAGCTGCAGCAGCGACGGCGTGAAGAGGATGCGCGTGATCGCGTTCTTTTCAATGTACTCGACGAGGCGCACGGGGTCGAAGATCGCGTCGTCTGGGATGATGTACAGCGGCTGGTTGCCCAGCATCGGCCGCAGCAGCTCCCACACGAAGAACACGTGCGAGGCCACGCGGTCATTGGGAAAAAAAGGGCAGTTGACCAGACGCCAGTCGTACGAGTGCACGGCGCCGCGGTGCGGGCAGCAGATGCCCTTGGGCACGCCCGTGGTGCCGGAGGACATGACCACGTACGCCAGGTCGTCCGGGTGCGTTTTCACGCGGTCAACTGGCATCGGAAGGATGTTGCGAGCCTTGAGGGCCTCGAGCCAGCCGTCGTCGAGCGCCAACGCCTCCTGCCAGGCCGGCAGACGGTTGCGAAACGTGCTCTTGGTCAGGATGATCGTGGGCTTGGACTCCTCGAGCACGCGCGCCAGGAGGTCGGGCGGGTACACGATCTCCAGCGGCATGTAGGCGCCGCCGGCCTTGAGCGCCGCGATGTACGCGATGACAAACTCGATGCAGTGCTCCATGAAGATGCCCGAGATGCAGTTGGGCCGCACGCCGACGCTGAAGAGGTAGTCAGCCAGGCGCTCGCTCTGCTCGTCCACCTCTCTAAACGTCAGCGTCGCGCCCTCGTAGTGCACGGCAACGGCGTCTGGCGACCGATTGACCGCATCCGCAAACATGTCGTGCAGGCACTGCTCGGACGGGTACGAGGCCGTCTTGGCGTTCCATTGCGCGATCAGCGCGCGCGACTCGAGCGCGTTGCGGGCGCTCACGGCCTGCAATTTGGTCGTAAAGGCCTCGTTGAACGCGTCTTGGCTCGCTGCGCTCGTGAGATAGAAGTGGTCGCCGGGAAACGTCTGGACGTCAAACGTGTGGCTCTCATCACCAGCACCAGCAGGAGCTACGACAGCCTTCCATGCGCTCAATGAAGCCACAGACACACTGGCGTCGCTCTCGCCGCCGTACACCGAGACGCTCGTGTGCACGCGAAGTGGTGCCACGCTACTATCCTTCTGCTGGTACCACTCTACGAGCGCGTTGTGGAGCTTCAGGTCTGCGCGCAGGTTGCTGAGAAGCGCTGTACGTTGCTCTGGGATGGCCAGAAGCTGCTCGTCAGTGCCGCCCCACTGCGTCAGCAGCGCCAGGAGCGCGTCGTCGTGGCTCAGCACCGCGTCATCGAACAGCGTCCAGTGGGTCGGACCCGCGGCACCAGACAGGAACACGTGCAGCGGCAATGCGAACTGCTGGCTCTGCAGGTGGTCGACGAGCGCCAGTGACGCCAGCGCCCCAAGCGAGTGGCCGACAACCACGTAAGGCTTGTCGAAGAAGCGCGCGCTCAGCTGCGTGCGGATGGCCTCGAGCCACTGCGCCACGTCAATGGCGTCACCTTCGCTCCAGATCCAGTCGACACCCCAGACCTCCACGCCGATGCTGGCGGCACTGAAGCGCTTGGCCCAGTCGAGGCAGAGCGCTTTGCTGCTGCCGCCGGCGTGCGGCAGGCAGAGCAGACGGAGCGACGCGAACTCGTCGTCCTGGAAGCACGTGGCTACGGCGGCGGTAGTCGCCATCTTCTTCGCTTTGCTGGTTGCGAGGGGGGGCGCAATGCGGAATGACTGAGGCGCGCCTGTGAGCGAGAGGACCTCCTCGTTCTTCTCTTCCTCGTCTGGATCCCTCGTGACGTGTTTTTTGTGCGGTCCGAGAAAATGGGACTCGAAATGTCTACGATTGGCTGAAAATCGATTTTTTGCATGAAACTAATTGGTATAAATGGAAAAAAATACTTTTGACCAATCAACGATGCGTATCAAGTCATCACAACCCAATTGACGCGCGCAAACGCAGTATCCAAAGCACCTGAACGAGGGCAATGACGCAGCTGGTCGCCGATCAGCATTGCGCTGCGCATCGACATGCGTGTGGGGCCAGAGCTGTTGAGCAGGCGCTGATTGACGCGTAGACGCCGTGCTGTCTCACCAGCCTCCGGCTGCAGCTAAGTTTAACCTCATGCACAGACCGCTCGCTGCCAGCCAGCTATATTTACCTCATCTGCTGTGCAGCCCGCCAAAAGAGCGGCGCTAATTACCTATCGCCTTGCCCATTGACCCAAGTGAGTGGATGTGCGGCGCTGAGGTCTGCTCTGCAGTCGCTCTCCCTCGGGTCGCCATGGCAGATGCCGAACAGGTGCGGCCGCAGTCTTCGTCATGGATGTGAATGCGCCTGTGAGTGGGGTTGTATTGACACGCATTGGTGGCTTCGGCTCTGTATTTTAGCAGGAAGTGACGTACTCCGACGACGAGTTTGGCTCGGACTACGAGGCCGAGTATAGTGTCGACGCAAGTGATGGCGAGAGCGAGCAGCAGCAGGCGCCTGGCGATACGGACAACAACCTCACACGTGTATTGGCTGCAGCGCAAGACGAACAATTTGCGGCTGGTGCAGACACTGAGGAGATCGCTCGGCCTATCACCGACGCCAGCACAACAACTTTAGTGCCCAGTCCAGTTGCTGCGGCACCTAAAGCTGAGCAAATACAGCACCTGCCGTCCAACGAACCAGCTGAGACCTCTGCTGGTGCTGTTAGTACATCAACTGAAGACAACCCGAAAGAAACCTCAGCCAGCCAGCAACCAAAGCTCCTCGGTCAGCTATCAAAGCTCGTGTCGATTCGCAGCCTCAGCGTCCCCGTGGTCCCCGCAGCCAGTCTTGTGGACCCAAGTCTCTTAGTCCCAAGCAACCTGCGCAGCACGAGCGTGCCCGTGGTCCCGAGTAACGAGATCATCGGCATCCACCGGCAAAACTCGGGTCGTTTCCGGATCGAGACCGCCTCGAGGACGAATGCGCGCCACAAGTCGATCGTGCGGCTACCCAGCGTCGAAGAAATGATTGGTCAGGGCGACGTCATCGAGGAATCAGATGAAGACCCAGAGGAGGACTCGGAGAGTGACGACGCAGCCGACTCACCACCGTCGTCCTTGGGGAACTCGCCCAGAGGTCGGTCGTCATCGTTCCAGAAGATTCTTCCGCCCAAGATATCGCCCGTGCTTCGGACCAAGTCCCAGCCGTTCATGACGCGTCTGCCCAGTGTCATTGAGGTCACTGCAGAAGAGATGGAGATGTTGTACCTTGAGAATGTACATGGCGAGAGCAAGACCAAGTCGGACAAAGAGGACATAGAAGCATCGAATTTTTCAGACGACGAGACGAATGTCGGACCCGCGAGTGGCCAGCCGACAGATTTACCAGCCCCAAAGCCAGAAGCAGTTGCGGCAGCTGAGATGGGTACAATGGCGACAACCGGGCCAGTGGATGCTGAGCTACAGATAGAGAGGCCAAGTCCAGCGATCGACGCTGAGCGTAAAGTCAATGAGCAACCGCAAACGGCGGAGGAGCCTGACGACGACTACGAAGACGACTACGACGACCAGCGCCTTCCGGATCCGAGTGAGCAAGTCACGAACGAACGCAGAGCCAGTGAGGAGCAGCAAGAGCTGCTGGACGATGACGAGTTCCAAGCTGCAGACGAGACGACTTTATACAACGAGTACGAAGGCAAGGGTGATGACTATGGCGATGTTCACTTTGAAGACGAGAGTCGTCGCGAGACGGAGATGCTGCTCCGCGAGGCGCAGCTGCTGATCCAGAAGCAGCACGAGACCACGTCCGACCGAATGGAGCTGCTGGCCAGCATCACGAGCGAATCACCCGACCAGAGCGAGCCGTCTGAGACTGTTGAGGCGGCCAGAGTCGTCCTTGCTGTTGGTGTCGAAGCCGTAGTCGTGGAAGAAGAGCTGGTGTCGCCAACCACTGAGCCAGAGTCGACTGCTGTGGTTCCTACAACCAATGTCGAGGATCTGTACGGAGGAGACGATGAGTTCACGACCGTGGACGATGATGATGGAGGAGAAGACGAGTTTGACCAGTATGCCAGCGACCAGAACGAGGCTCAGGACGACGTTGGTGAAGACTCGCGCGAGTCCAAGAATCGAACATTCGAGCAAAAGTCACCGGGAATCGTCCTGCCTGCCGAACAAATCCCGACACCGGAGGCAGAATTACGAGACT
The DNA here is from genome assembly GCA_023334035.1 of Globisporangium okanoganense. Taxonomy (NCBI): domain Eukaryota; phylum Oomycota; class Peronosporomycetes; order Pythiales; family Pythiaceae; genus Globisporangium; species Globisporangium okanoganense. The sequence goes on from JAASFY010000682.1 coordinate 11,912, forward strand.
CGAGCGCTTCACAGTTGGCAAGCAGCGCTGGTACTGATACGCAGAGTGACGTCAGTCAACCTCAAGCAACCCACAATGAACTTACTACAGAGGAGCCTGAACCAGCAGCTACTGAAACCCTTCTACAGGCAATTGCGCCCAGTAATCATCATCGAGAGTCTGACCACGCCGAACAAAGTGAACCAACTGCCAATGAAATCTCAGCTACCACACAAAATTCTCAAGAGACGAAGGAAAAGCCGAGCGCTGCGTTGGGCTCATCTACTCCAGCAGCTACACAAAAGCCTACAAGAGTTGTCACCACGAGACCGAGTCGACCACCAGCTGCCACAATGTCAGGTCCCACCAACCACTTGCGAGCTTCCAGACCAGTGCAACCTGCAGCACCCGAGCGAAGAAAAGTCGTGATTGCCGAAAGTGTCTTGAAGCGCGAACGACCTCGTGAGTTGCGGTTGAAAACTCAGAGATCGGGTACCCAATCCAGTTCCACGCCAGCACTCAGCAACACTTTACTGCCACCAAGAACAGCTCAACCGAAACCCGAAGAGTTCGTGATTCAGGAGACTGATACGAAGCTCATGACTTCAGCTTCACAACCTACACACGAGGCCAATGCGTCGGTGGTGGTGTCGCCAACAGTCAGCCCAAAGCGAGACGCGCCGAAGTCGCCCGAGAAGATCGCTCCATACATTCCCAGAGTGTACGTCGAGGAGTACGAGCCGCCGCCTCCGAAGGCGCCCGTGTTCAGACAGAAGCGCGCGACGAAGCCAAGAGTGGAGGACGCGGTGCGGCGCAAGCTGCTGCCGATGAAGAGTCCGCCCAACCTCCGGATCGATTTGCTGTCCATGGACAAGACCAAGCGCAATTGGCTCTTTCTCAACATGTTCCGCCACGGAGACGACGTGAGCAAGTACGAGTCGTTCGTCCCACAACTGATGAGTCCAGGGCTGCCTCAATCAGCTGGGAGACCTTCGCGACCGGACTCCGGAGCCCAGCAGACGTACGCGAACAGCCAGGCTCAAGCGATTGCAGCGTACGGAGGCGGGAGGGGATCACGATGCGGCCGGAGACTTGTGCAGCCGCCACAGCAAGACCCAGCTCTTCGCGAGCGCGAGCACAACTGGGCGCCGACCAAGCCACATGAGTCTGCGATTCCGGCCTACGACTCGATTCTCGACAAATTCTGCACAACCGTCACGAGTCCCGTGATCCAGCGCCAGATCTACCAGACAAGGCACGACGACCTCTCGCCGCAGCTCGCCTACGTGCTGGAGAAGCGTGTTGAGAGGCAGTGGAAGGCTGGAGGGGCAGCCGAAGCCTTCGGGGCTGCGAGCTCATCGTACAATACTGACGTGGTCCACTCGCCTTCCAGCCATAGTACCATGGACAAGAGATCGCCCTAGTCGAGCGTCTCCTGTTTCCTCGTCCACGTGATCTGGATGAGCTGCTGGAGACTCTTCCAGCCGACCTGGACCGCAGTGTCCTCTTGGGTGAGGATGTTGTCCATCTGCTGGATGAGGCGCACCTGGAGCCCAATGTCATGAAACTCCACGTCCAGCCAGCGAATGCAATCCTTCTTTGTCAGCTCCCACGTCGCTCTCAGGAAGCAAAACGAGAGGTGGCGGTTCGCAGACAAGAGCGCGTCGGACGCAGGGCCAAAGTGGATCCCACTGCCTGCAGCAGAGCCACTGTTTGCGCTTGACGAGTGCTGTTGCTGTGACGCGGGCACATACTGCTGTTGCTGCGCTTGGTTGATCGCGTGGAGAATGAGCTGCATCCACTGCTGGTTGAAGAGCTCCACATCCACTGTCGCGACATCTCCACCTCCATGCTTCTTCAGCTGCTTTGAGCCACTGATCAGTTGGCGATACGTCTGTGCTGCCTCAAGTCGATGGGGTTTCAAGTGAAGCTCTTGGAAAACCCTCAGGAAGGCGTCAAATGAAGGCAGCTGTCTGGAAATTTTCGACTCGCTCTGAGCATCCTGCACTTGGACGATCTTCTCCTTGATGGTCATGCGAAGTGCATCCTGCGCAGCTTTCCACTCCTCCATGACGAACTCAATCACGCTGGCTGCTGGAATCCAGATCGTGCCGTATACACTCGCGAGCCCCGCGAGTCGCAATCGTAGACGCTTCATGACGTCGTTCGTCGCCCCACGAAACAGGACGTTGAGCGCGTCCGTGGCGCTGCTCTGCGGGATGAACTCGTTCTCCCCGCTCGCGTCCAAATGGAAGTAGTTGCCCGTGCTCGTGCACGCTCGCTGCAGGACGTGCAACGTCTTGAGCACGAACCAGAACGCGTCCTTGGACAGCGGGTCGACGCCCGGCAGATTCAGCAGTCGGCAGAAGAGCAGCACTTTGCAGCTCTGCGTGTCGAGCCGACTCGCGCTCACGAGCAGGTCCAAGAGCCGACTCGTGACGAAGCCTGGGTCGCGAAAGTGCAGCAGGTAGATCCGGTAGATGTACTCGTGGATGCTCGTGACGGGGACCATGTTGCTCGTCGTCACAGTGATCGTGAACTTTTTCGGCTGGCGAAGGAATTCTTCTTGCACCAGGAGCCACATCTCGTTAAACAGATATGAGATGATGGAGTGGACGTTGCCCAGCGACAGCTGCCGTAGAGCGAAATCGTCCGGGATCTTGTTCACGAAATGGCGAAACTCGCTCGGCAGGAACTTTTCCAGGATCTCCCGATGCTCTTCCCGGATCTCCTGATATTTGGAGTTCGTAGTACCAGAGCCACTGATCTTGCTGACCAGTGTGTCGTGGTCGGGTTCGAATGAGAAAGTTGTTGGGAACGAGACAAAGCCATTCGCTCGATTGCGCGGTTGGAAGCTCACGCACGCGCTGATGTCCGTCTGCACGGCCACGTGGCACCTCAACTCGCGCACTTCGTGGCGTTGACGGAGAATGTGGTCCTCGACGTATTTGCAGAGTTGCAAGACGTCGCGGTCGAGGTCCTGGATGTCTTCGTGCGGTGGGATGAAAAGCGCTTGGTCCCAGAGCTCCTGCGCATCCCAGCCGACAATGCTGTCGGGGCTCTTGGTCGAGACCAGTCGGTTGAGACGTCGCAGCGCGCTCTTGAAATCCTCCGTAGCAGTGATAACTTTGTCGAGATCGAGGATAATCACTTGCTCGCTGCGTGCTGGAGCGTTCATCACGTGCTCTGCTGCATCGACCGATAACGCAGCCTTCTTTGCCAGCTCCTCGGTTTCTTTGCGCGCTTCGTCCACTTTTTGAATCGTCTTTTGCACCTCTCGCAGGTTCTCATACTTGCTTTTCACGAGCTCGTACAGTTCATCTACGATCTCAAACCGCTGGTTGTCCTCGTCGCCTTCGTTACTACTGTGGAGTGATCGAATCACAGACTGCCCGGCGCCAAGGAGGCCATGCGGATCGTCGACTGTAAGAGCAGTGATGAGCTCCTCGGAGAGATCGAGCAGGTGCTGGATGAGCCCAGCCACGCTACGAATCAGGATTTGATCCTGTAAATCAAAACCACAGCCACAGGATTAGTACCGTAGAATGAGGAAACTTCAATAGAGAAAGGTAATAACGCACCGCACAGAGCAGGAGGTTGAGTTTCTTCCGCTGCCGAATGATCCGCTCGCGTTCGCTCAGAAGGTGCCGCTGGCGCTTCATGAGCGTCTCTTCCAGGCTCGTGAGTGACGCTCGAACGGACTCGAGCTTCGCAGCGAGCCGCTGCAGCTCCTGTTGGACATTCTTGTACCGCTGGTCGTTGATTTGCGTGTCGCGATCGGCGTTCGAGACCGTGCGCAGCGCCGTGTCCACGAGCTCCACGAAGAGCCCGTGGACGAAGTGAGCAGTCGTGGGGCACTTGTCAAAGACCAGCCGCGAGAGCTCGTAGCAAATGTGCTCGTAGAGCGCGAGTTGGCGCTGGAACTGGGACTCCTTGTCTGCGTAGCTTGCAGACTCTTCACAGGTCCGAGTACACATACTGCGAAGCTTGGATCGCGCCCACTGCACGAGCGCATCGGTCTCGGGCCGACTGACGCTGGGCTTGAGCTTTGGGAACTGGACCACGTACCACTGCTTGCCCTCGTTGGCGCCGCTGGACTCCAAGTGGATCGACGACAGGTCGGAGCTCTTCGAGTAGTCGAACGGCGTGTACGCGCAGGACGTGACGATGTGCTCGTCCTTGGGCACGCGCGTGGGCGGGAACTGTCGGCTGCGGAGCGACGTGCGGAACGTGTTGCCCTTTGGCGCCTCGATGTCGCCTCGCGTACGCTTTGATCCCTTCACAGCGGACTCATTTTGACAAATACTCTCTTCATTTTCGCTGGATCCACTGTCGCCTTCTTCACCACTAGAGTCGTCCGAGTGCGAGTGTGGCTCTTCTTCAGGAATGCTGCCTCTGTTTTGATCAGAACGGGGAGAGAGGGCGCGATTGGACGCAGCGAGAGCCTCTGCATGGAGCTTCTCGTGCACAATGTCTTGGATTTTACGAGTGAGCGTGTCGACAAACTGCGCAGCGAACGGGTACTTTGGCTCGAGTGCCATGCTGAAGCGCTGGATGAACGCGAAGCAGTCGGCCGTCTCGTCCTCTTCACCCACGTGCAACACGTCAGCATCCACACTAGGGTGCTGCATCTCACCACCACTGCTGTTGACCGCTTCCAGAGCTGCTGCCATGAAGCTGCGCATGGGCTGGAAGTCGTAGAGCTTTTTGTGCGTGCGCAGGCGCTCGTGGAAGGCGTCACGCAGCGCCAGGAACTCCTGCTGCTGCTGCTGCGCAAGCGGCACATGGAGACTGGGCGACGGATGGATTGGCGGTAGCGACTGCGCCGGCGGAAGGTCAATGCCTAGACGCCCATTGCGTCGCACCACGCGCGTTCTCCTGGGCGAACTCATATTGCGCGCGAAAAGTCACCAAAGTTGAAGTGTGTGATACATACGTCGTGTACAGAGGATAGCGCGAGTTATGTGCAGTGTATAGCTATGCCGCGTTTTTTAGGATGTCCGTTCCTAAAACAAATAATGTATCGAACTACCCTATTGTTCAGTTTCTCATAATTACCGGCTTTCCAATGAACACGAAGTTGAAGTGGGGGCAATGAGAGAGATTTTATTCCACGCTCAGTTGGCATGCAAAATGAAGTCATCACGTCCCCGTGCTATTGGGAACGAGGGGCGGTGCCCCATATTGATGACTTCAGATTGGTGCCTACCAGTGCAGAGTAGTATCCCTCTTCTGCCCGCCAGCGACTCGTTCGGCGATGGAGCTCACTGATTCCTCGCACAGCCTTGTGTAGATCTTGTAGGCATCCGACGACCACCTGCCGTGGAACTGGATGGTCATGGCATCGACACCCG
>JAASFY010000683.1:0-17221 GCA_023334035.1 Globisporangium okanoganense
AAGGCAAGTGGCGAAATACCAACGTCATGATCGAGTTGTCCTTTCTCGAGCTGGACGACTTTGTGAGCAGCACGAACCGATGGTGTAAGCTGAGTCATCCGCACGTGGTCCGATTGTTTGGCGCGTGCCACATTGGATCTCCAAAGCTGTTGGTCTACGATTTTACACCACATGGGAAGCAGTTGCAAGAGTTCTTGAGCGTCGACACAAATCGCAAATGGACGTGGAAGTGTCTCTACGAGGCCGCTCTAGGGCTCCAGTACATACATGGCCAAGGAGCTATCCACGGAGACCTTCGCATCGAGAACATCGTGGTCGGCTCGGACCCGTTGACAACGAAGCTGGGTGGGATGCGCGAGAATCGTTTCCTATTCCCTGGGTCCCAACTCAGCCCATCATCTAGGCCTCGCTCGCGAGAACTAGTAGGCAGCACCGCTGCCCCACGAAGAACGAGGGCAGAGCCGAGCGCTTCAGCGTCATCTGACGTGTACGCGTTTGGGATGTGTATCTGGGAGGCTTTGGCGAGCGAGCTGCAACTGAAAGAATTTGAAAGGTATGGGAAATCGCGCGCAACCCTTCCTGAGCGCCCATCGAGAGCAACTGACGCTCACTGGGAGCTGATTAAGAAGAACATGTGCGCGCCTGATCCACAGGACCGTGCGAGCATCAACGACGTCGTGACCCAACTGAAGCGCTTTGCCGACGATGCTGTCAAGAAACAAGCGACGTGGGTTGAAAATGTACGTGCGCTCGTTCTCTTGCTGCGATCGTGGTGCTCGTGACTCCTTTATCATGACGATACTGACACAAACGCTTGCTTATGTTGTCTCTTTGTTCAGCTTCAGCACGAGAGTTTGGATGTCCACGCATTCGCAGTGTTGGATATGGCCACCATCCCAAAGACGCTTGAAGCTGTGTTCACAAAGTGCGACAAATTGTCGAATAGTACGCAGTGGCTGACTGTGACCATCTGCCCCGCTTTTCGGTATATTTTCGCGCTCCTTCGAGAGCTGCACAAGGCTCCGACAGATTTCGAAGTGGTGCAGTTTTGCGGAATTCTGGATCGGTTCCAGCGACGTTTGCGCACTGCTGCGTCGAGTGATTCCGTCGACAGGATGACGCGAAGCCTGGCAGTGGATGAGAGGCACCACGTGCTCTACTCGGAGCTGGATCAGCTACTGGACACGCTAGCAGTGCCGGCGGAAGACCCAGTTCGAGCGTGGAGGAACCAAGGTGATCGCGAAACCAAGAGCTTCCAAATCCAGGACGAGGAGCCCGAGAACGAAGACAAGAGTTCAGCAAGCGGAGTATCCCTGATTTACGCTGACACCTCATCGCCAGATCATGCAGGCTGGACACGTGTGAGTCTCTCTGCCCTTACTAAGAGTCCATCGTGGTATATCTCACTTAGCCAGATCGCGTTCAACAAAGCAGATGAGATCGGCAAAGGCGCATTCGGCACCGTGTTCAAGGGCAGGTGGAAGGACACGCCCGTGGTGATCAAGTTCATGGGATATGAGGGCGCAGGCACAATCTCGACGGACCTACTGCTGCATGAAATTCGCGTGTGGAGCCGACTGAACCACCCGCACGTAGTCAAACTGCACGGCGCGAGTCACGTGGACAAGCGGTACTTTGTCTGCGAGCACGCTCCCAATGGCGACTTGATGGCGTTTCTAAAGAAAGCTCCAGCGCCTGAACGAAGTGCGAAGGCGTGGCAGAAGCTCTATGAGGCCGCTCTTGGACTCGCGTACGTGCACAGCAAGAACGTGGTGCACAACGACCTCAAGTGCGACAACATCCTCGTGGGTGCAGACGGCACGGCGAAGCTCATCGACTTTGGACTGAGCTGCCTGGCGGGCGAAGCGGAGATCAAAGTGGACGTGAAGCGGATGGGCGCAGTGCAGTGGAAGTCGCCAGAGTATTTGAAAGGTGAAGGCGTGTCATTCGCCTCCGACGTGTATTCGTTCGCGATGTGCATCGTGGAGGCGATGAGTGGTCACGTGCCGTGGGGGAAGGTGTCGGATGCTGCTGTTCGCTATCACTTGAAAAATGGCACTTCGCCGCTTTTCCTGGCCTCGCTGCCGGAGAAACAGCGCGACTTGATCCAGCAAATGACTGCGCTAGAACCTTCGGAGCGCGCCAAGATGGCTCTTGTGGTGAATAAACTGAGAGAGATCGTTCAGGAAGAGCGTGCACTTCAGATGAGCGCCGCAGCCTAGGAGCTGATGATAATGCATAATTCTACATCCCGCTTGCCTAAGAACTGCGTGACTTTCCATGAGATTTTTGGTATTCGAAGCATCCGAAAAGAGTGTTGGCCTTCAACATCATCGAGTGGAACACTTTGATGATCGCTCTTCATTTTACCGGGCTTGTTCTCCCCTCTGCGAAACAATAAGCAGACATATCAGCAGCAACCAAGCAAGGCAAAACGTATGAGCAAGCAAGGCAACGTACGAGCGAGAGAAGACAAGCAAATCAGCATATAAACAAACAACATGTACGCAAAAATACAAAAGCAAACATAAGCGAGCAAAATACGCAAACAAACAAAAAAACAAGCAAACGGACGACAAGAACACGAGCGAGCAAGGAATCAATATACGACCGACCAATAAGCGAGAAAACAAGTACAGGTCCTGCAATTATTCGTCTAAACTCGTCGCCTCCAGTCTGCCGTCGCCAGCTTGTGCACCTCGGACTTGATTTTGAATTGCAATCTTAATTACTTTGCTCACTATCTATCAGCAGCTGCGTTCGATGTGACTTGCTCACTCACTTGTGTCGGTCGGTCTCGTCAGCCCTCGAGTCTTCCTAATCACTACTGTGCCACGTACAAACACGATCGTGCAAGTGACTTTCCAGCAACCGTCAGCAGCTTCCTGGAATGTAGTTCAGTTGCACTACCTCGCATGGAAGATATTCATGACCCAATCACAGAGCAGTCGATCACACTCACTCAGGACCGCGGTGGCGTGCGCGAGTACATCACGTCTGTGCGCAGCAGAAACTTGTTTCCGCTCTCCACCAGCGCGCCTTCGTGCAGCAGGCAGCGGTCGCCATGGCCGTGCACAAGGGCGGCGCCCGTCTCAGGCGCAACACTCAGCACCACCTTTTCGTCCCTCGCGCCAGCCTCGTTCGCGTAAAAGACCGTGTTGCCACCGACGAGGTCCGAGTCGCTCGCGTCGTTCAGGTACACGAGCACCGTGAAGCGGCTGTGGTAGCCTGTGACGGGGTCCACGTCGCTCTGGTCCACGTGGCAGCCGAAGCGCTGGCCCTTGGTGTACCGGTAGAACCGGATCGCCGGGTTGAGCCCCACGGCGAACATGCCGTCGAAGACCGGCGGCACGTGGCGCTGCATGCGCTGCCAGAGCAGCTCAGCGAAGGCCTCGAGCCGCAGTAGAATGCGGTCGTTGTCGCGGAACGCGAACTCGCGCGTCGCGCGCTGTGTCACGCGCGCAAAGCCCTCGCTTGCGGCGAACTGCATCGTCTGCTTGCACTCGCGCCTGGAGAGGAATTGCGGCACGGTGTAGATGAGCTCCTCGTGCAGGTACTTGACCTTGAAGGCGTTGCGCGTGGGCTCGAACTGCAGCAGCGGCGACAGTGCGGCGGTGGTCGTTGCACGGGTGCTGGAGGTGGGCGCTGTGCGCGTGGCGTCCGAGTACTTCTTCTTCTTACTCGAGGCCACGGTCGCCGCCGCAGCGCCGGAGGGCGACTTCTTCTCCTTCTTGCCCATTAGTCTTGCCCTGGTGTTTTGTGCGTGATGCAAGAAGCCAAATGTGGTATGACCCCGATATAGTGACATGGAGCGTATGACACAATTCTGAATTTGGCTGTCTCCTCCGATGAAGGAGACACGGTATTCCGACGGACACCATGCGAAGAAGCTAAACACGAGTTACAATACGATAGACAACGTTCTTCCACTCAGGTCATTCGGAGTGCTGCGCCTTCGATGGGGAATTTCCAGCAGCTCCTTGATAGCAAGGGGCGAACACTGCTTGCTCATCGAGTGCATCTGCTTGGACATGATCTCGATATCCAATTCGATTAGTAACACTGAATGCATAGGCGAAAGCTGTATCGGGCGAGCAAAAGTGTCCAATGCACCGCCGACCTTGGAGAAGTTACCGCGAGAGAACTTGTTGTGTTTGGTGCAAGCTCGCCAGCCACACATAAGCCATAGCGGTACACGCTACAACCGTGAGCGGGTCTCGTGGTCGTCACGCATTGCACTCGACTTGGAATGTGAGCTGGAGCCACAGGTCGTAGCGACTGCAAGCATAATCGAGAGGCAACAGGTGAAGGTTCTCAAAACCTCAAGCTGCTGAGTCAAGGCACGTTGGACTCACTTTTCAGATGGCTCAACCATGAGTTGAGCCATTTGGTTTTCGGATTGTGAGCTTGATTTGAAAGTGCTCCTCTGCTCTGCTCCAGCTTGTTTCCGCAACTCTTCGAGCTCATCTTCTTCAAAAGGGCGCATCTTCCTTTGCCTCGCTCAGCCAATCACACGCACGTGACGCGACGGCGTGACGCACTCACTTCGCGCCACCAGAAAGTAGCAGCTGGAGCCACAAAATGTGGAGATGGGCCGACCTCGAGCAGGTTCTATATCAGTACATGCTGACGCAATTTTGAAGCTCATTGCACGCACTCAATCCGAATTTACTGTTTTGAGTTGCTCAGTCAGATAAATATGTGTGGCAGCAAGACAACCGAAAAAAACCCTGCAAGCAAACTGCCAACATCAAACTCAGACATGCACTGCACTTCTCCTCTAAAGTACGCTCTCTTCGCTTCATTACAAACTCCAAGTCTAACCAAGCGCCCCTGTTTGAAATTCCGAGCCAAATTTTCCATCAGAAATAGCACCACTCTTCTTCTTTTTTTCCCAACAACTCGTGGTTCAATCATCATTCGAGCACTTTAAGCTGTGCGAGAAGAGCGTCTCTGCGTGTGTGTGTGTACTGTATCAGTGGTGCAGTGGACAGCAGACTAGACCACAAGCAGACATGGTGGACGACGCGCTCGCGGACTTTGAGGAGGCGGCCAAGCAGTCGTGGCAGTCGTTCTCGACCATGAAGCGCTTCGTGAGCGAGGCAAATCGCCTCGAGAACGCGAGCTGGCGGCTCTGGTTCATGCAGAAGAACCAGAACAGCATGCGCAAGAGCCAGAGCCTGGACTCGCTGGCCACGGCTGGTAGTGACAATGACGACTACGAGCAGCAGCACGACACGAGCGGCAGCAAGGCGTCCTACCAGGGCCGCGGCGGCGGATCGTCATCGTCGACGTCCATGTCCGACGGCCACAGTGACGACGCGCTACAGCTGCCCATGTGCGTGTACTGCGAGCTGCACGCGGCACACCTGAGCTGCAACGGCTGCTGCCACGACGTCTACTGCGTCAGCTGCTTTAAGCTCATCCACAAGAAGGGCACGCTGGCCACGCACACGGCGATCAAGATCAAAGAGGTGCGTCCGTTCATGTCTGCGTTCTTTTAATTGGCGTATTTATTGTCTCACGAAGATTTACCCATCTCTATCTATTCCACGTTCTACAGGTTTTGCAACGACAAAGCCTGCTGGAGCAGATCGAGGCGAGCGAGACGGAGACCGCGGCGTCCGTGTCTTCAGAAGGCCAGCCGGACGTCGAGCCGAGCGACTCCTCATCAACCATTGCCAAACCTACCGCACCGTCCAAATTCACACACAAGACCAAGCCGTGGGAGATCCAGATGGACATGCTCATCCAGCGCCTCATGATGAACAGCATGCACACGGACGGCGACATCAGCGTCCACAACATCGACAGCCGCGAGTCGCTGGGCAACGCGGACTCGGTCGCGTCGTTCCTGTCGGACCTCGCGTTTGAAGATGCGGCCTTGAAGGACAAGACACATGCTCTTGATAGTGTTCATACTGCTGATGGTGATGACGTGGAGATGACGACGCCCGTGGTCACAGATTGGGAAGACGCGATGCAGAAATCCAACCAGGCGGCCGTCTCCGCCGCTGTGATGGTTGCAGGACGCCACCAGAAGCGCACGCTATCGTTCGATGGCATGCTCACTCAACAACAACAACAGCAAAAACAGCAACCAGGCTTCAGTGGTGCGGGGTCACCAACGTCGCCGTCCATGTCGCCCACACTCTCGGACTCTACGGTCCCCGACATGCCGCTGTTCCCCGTGCCGCCGCTGACGCGCACGAAGAGCAAGAAGAAGAACTCGGTCTGCCAGAACTGTAACGGCAGCCACATCACGATTGACTGCCCGTTGCTCACGAACACGCTGCCGCCAGGGTCGACAATGTCGATGCAGAGCGGTAGTGGAAATGGCACAACTTCCGGTGCAATGGGCGTCGACACGGTGCTGCGCAAGTGCTTCACGACGATCCACAACGATAACCTGTCGAACAGTACGCACGCGTTCCTGGGCGACGAGATCAGTGTCCGCGGTGGTGGGAACTTTTCCAAGAACCAGTGGGCCAGTGCCGGGCCAAGTGGCCCTAACAGCAGCAACAGCCTTCGTGAGAGCTCGTCGTGGTCGTCTTTCGGGATGAACTCGATTTCGGAGGACCACTCGGCCGACTCGGAAGACACGACGTCCGTATTGCTGCCATTGACGCTGTCGCATCCGGATGGCGAGCGCAAATGGGACTGCAACTCGTGGCTCATTTCGAGTCTTGCGACCGAGTTGCCTCATGACGTGTACGAGACTGTACGGACAACTGAGAAGAGCTGCAAGGACCCACTGGCGCATGCCCACCTGGAGACGCAGCGCCACGCGCTCACGAGCTGGGTGTTTGTGAAAGAGCCTGGGAAGAAATGGTGCAAACGCTATCTATCACTGTTTCGCAACAGTCTGTGGGAGTTCCTGGACGACAAGGACGCGAGTCGACCGATCGGGTACGCGAACCTGTCCGAGGGTTCGGTGCACGCGCACCAGGACACGTCGCTCGAGTTCGCGCTCAAGTACTACCGCCAGTCGTCACAGATCTCGATCCGGAACGAGTGCTGGCTCCAGTTTGAGAGCGACACGGAGGCTGTAAAGTGGAGCGAGCAGCTGATTATCGCGACGAAGCTGCAAGTCGACGATCTCTTTGACCTGGCACCGGATGGGTCGGGGAAATCGTCATCGGAGAGCTACGAACTGGGCAAAGGCCGGTTTTCGGTTGTACGACGCGCGTGTCGGAAACGAAACGCGGGCTCACCCATCAGTAGCAGCAACAGCGGCTCGCCATCATCTGCGCGTCAGCATTGCGCCCTCAAGATCATCGACAAGAATGTGTTCTGGGACCTGGTCGCGCACGAAACCGAGCGCGAAGACACTGTAATCCGAGAGATTCTCACACAGAGTCTGCTCACAGTGCGCGCCGCATCGCTGTACTGTCCAGTCATCCGGCTGCTTTCGCTCTTTGAGACGCGGAATTTGCTGGTGATGGAGCTCGAGCTGATGCAGGAAGGCGATCTCCATGAAGAGATTGTGACGAATAGTGCAGTGGACGAGATCCGCGCGTCGTACTTGGTGGCGAGTCTCGTGAAGGCCATCGAGTACTGTCTGCGGAATGGCGTGGCGCATCGTGACGTGAAGCTGTCCAACCTGGCGCTGGACTACGGAACGTGTCCCAAGGGCAAACGGTAAGGAGATTTGGTGAACTTACCTGAAATTGGCTCAACGACTGACTTTGTGGCTCTGTTACATAGAATCTCTATCATCAAGATGGCTGACTTTGGCATGGCTGCGTTCATTGAGAAGGACGGACGACTAAAGGGTCGATGTGGCACCCCTGGGTTCGTCGCGCCCGAGATCCTGACCGCAGGGAAGGGTGAGTCGTACCCAAGCGGCGTCGACATGTTCTCCGTCGGCGTGGTCGCGTACACAATGCTCTGCGGCTACGAGCCGTTTTTTGGCGTGAACGACGAAGAGCTCATCCAGATGAACAAGTCGGTCGAGTACGAGTTCGAAGAGCCCGAGTGGTCGAGCATCTCAGACGAAGCCAAGGACCTGGTGCGTTTCGTTTCTCAACCAATTTCTGTTATGTGAAAATTGTTGTCTAACAATGTGAATTTGATCCTGAACAGATCACGCTGATGATGGAAAAGGATACGGCGAAGCGGATAACTCCACAGGAGGCGCTTCAACATCCGTTCCTGCGCGATGCGAGCGTGCAGCTGGAGGAGATTCTCCAGCCAGAAGCCCCGCTCTGTGACATCCGTCTGCTGTAGATGGTGCCAGCCATTGCATACACATGATTATGACCCACGACGGTGACAACGGAGATTGCCTGGTCGTGGGATATTTAGGAGACGCAGTCAGCCAGTCGGCCGTAGTAAGCGAAGCAAGGAATGGGACTCCGTGGGATGACGGTATGAAGCGAATTGGTGGTTGATATTACTGAGTATCATGTCGTGGTGTTAAGATACGACTCGAGGGGAAAGCGCAGATATTTCGCGGTCTCCTGGACGAAGCGCGAATCCGCCAGACAGCGGAACTTGATGTCGTCGAGCATGTTTGGCGGCGACGTGCGCTGAAAAAGCTGCATTCTCACCAGCGTCGCGAGCTACAAAGCCCAGAGTCCAGGGTCACAAGCACAAGTCTGTTAGCTGGAAGTGATAGCCATCGAGCAAAAAAGAATGGTGCCAAGCAACGCACGTGGGTGAAGATATCCTCGCGCGCTTCGTTCACGATGAACCGGTCGCTGAGGTCGGCGGTGGCCTCGATGCGCAAATTCAGATAAATTGCCAGCAGCCGCTGGAGCGTGAAGATCCGAGGCCCGATGAGCAGCTGGCTGATCTGCTCGGCGGCTTTGGCGCTCGACTGGCCCGTCCGCTTGACGCGCTTCTTGCGCCGCACGCCGCCAGAGGACGAGAGGAAGTTCGTGTCCGTGTCCTGCGGGTTGAAAGATGCGAGGAAGCCGGCGATGATGAGCAGCAGGCAGCTGCGACTGAGGTCCGTGCACGTGATCCTGTCGGTCGGGTCGCCGCCGCTGCGCTGCAGCTTGTCGTAGCCAAAGAGGTGCTTCCGACGGGTCTTTTGGAATTTTACCACGCGCACGTTCGTTACACGCGTGAGAGTTTTCATCTGCTGCTTCTCGGCGTCTTTCTGCGCCGCACCATTCAAGTCCAGAGATGGTGCTACTGGTGCTGAAGCAAATGTGGAATTGGTGGACACGAGCGCGAAGAACTCCTTGAAGTCCGGCAGCAGGTGCACGACGTTGCGGCGGAACTCGAGCCAGTCGTCCTGCGAGGCCGGCACAAGAGTGCTCAGGTGCAGCAGCCACTTGCGGAATGTGCGCGCCACGGGCTGCATGCGTAGCTGGTCCACTAGAATGTCGGCGACTTGCTCTACGGTGGAGGATGATAAGGAGATCAGCAACGAGAGCACTGAGGCAGAGGATGAGAGAGATACTATTAAAGGCCAACGTACCGCTGGTGTAGGGCGAGAACGCGATGTACGTCGGGAAGAACGCGGACACGAGGTGGTCGAACTCGAGCGACATGGCGCGCGTGATGAGCAGCACCGACACGTCCCACTGCACGTCCGAGAACATCTATTAAATAATACATTCACATGATCAGCAAGAGTGTCCATCAAGCACATGATCTCTTGCAAAACAACTCACATTGAGGTACGCGAGCTGGTCGTTCACGGTGAAGATGCACGTGAGCAGCGGCGCGAGGCCACGATCCAGGAGCTTGTCCACTTGGTCCAGCGCCAGGTACATGACGCGCTTGCGTTGCTGCTGGTGTCCGTCTTCCATCTCTTCATCGTCGTCATCATCGCCGTCTTCTTTCTGCTGCTGCTCTGCCGCCACGTCCATGAAGATGCCCAGCGCCTTGATGAAGCTGAGGAAGTTGAGCGAATTGTAACCTTCGTACGTCACGCGGGACTCGCGCGCCTCGGCGTCTCTCTGCTGCTGCTGCTCTTTCTGGTGTTCGCGCTTGCGTTTCGCGCGTGAGACCGCGCTCTGCTTTCTGCTCTGCCACGCGTCATTCTCGTCTTGGCTCTTGTCGTCATCACTGGACTCGCTCTCGCTCTCCTCGTCGCTGTGGCTGTGGCTGGGCGCGTCACTGCAATCATTATCATTATCACCACCATTCGTCTTCTTCGCCCCTGCCTGGGCTGCATCTGTAATCTCCTGTTCATCCTCAATCGTGAGCTGCTCGTGCGTCTCGACACCAGTAGCACCTGGATCACCAGATGCAGCGTCTGGATCCATCACCACTGAAGCCGAAGCACCATGCGCCGACATGCGACTCTGGTTCTTGTAGAGCTGCACGAGGATCTCGCGGTAGAACTCCTGCGCCGAGTAGATGGCCGTGCAGTCGACCATGGCGTAGATGTCGGCGTGACGGCGCAGCGCCTGCGCGACGCACATGCTCTTACCGGAGGACGCGCCACCGTAGACCACCACGAGCGGCGCCGGCTGCTCGTAGATGCGCTCGCCGCGCTCGTTCTCAACCGTGCGCAGCGCCGCCACGGCGCCCAACTCCTCGAGTTCGCGCTCGCGGCCGAGCATCATCAAGTTGCTGCTTGTGCGCCGCCGTTTTGGCAGGTCATCGCACATGGACTGTCGAGTAATCCAGCAATAGAGTTGGACGAAACGCACTCAGTCTGAGTATACAGCATATACTCAACACAGTGCTTCGTTAGGTATTTTAGTATAATATTATTGCCTCTAAAAATATAAACAGTCTAATTATGTGACACTGTATTTATCCACTTGCTCTAATTCATCTCGCCTCAGCTTTCAGTCACTTTCTCGTTCTTCAACCAGCGTCAACGCCGTCATCCGCGGGTCTCGACCTTCACATTCCTTCATTTCCCGTTTAGCGCCCGTCTTTCACGAGCCGTTCGTTCCCGAGACCACAAGCCACGTACCCACTCACCCAGAGAAGATGTCGAACGCCGCGCAAGTGTTTGAGCTCATGGCCAGGGCCGTAGAAGAGGTCGGCCCGCAGCTCGTTCCCAAGGTCAAGGGCGTGATCAAGTTCGACGTCACGGGCGCGGGGTTCTGGCTCGTGGACCTCAAGAACGGCAAGGGCAAGGTCGCCGCCGCCACGGACGCTGACAAGGCCGACATCGTCATCACGGTAAGTACGCGCCTGCATTCTATATATGTGCACATACGGTAGAAGGCCAGGGGGGGCGCGCGCGCGTAGATATGGCGGAGAAAAGCCGTCTCTTGTGTAAAAAATATGCTGACTTTACTATGTGATTTTTTTAATCTCTGTGTGCGTGTGCAGCTCTCGCAAGCCAACTTCCTCGCGCTCATCGACAACAAGCTCAACCCGCAGCAGGTACATTACGTTATGTTACATCCACTCAGCTGTGGCAGCATGCCTCGTTGCGTTACGGTCGTAGGTCTAACCTAGAACATATATCTGCAGGCGTTCATGAAGGGTCTGATCAAGATCAAGGGCAACATGGGCCTCGCCATGAAGCTCAACGTCGTGATCGCGGCCACGCGCAACTACATCAAGAAGAACGGCGCGGCCGCCGCCGCTGCCCCCACCGCGAAGGCTGCTACGCAAGCTGCTGCTGGCAAGTCGGCGCTCAAGTCGGCCGAAGTGTTCCGCCTCATCGGCGCCGCGATCGAGAAGGACGGCGCGGCACTTGCCAAGAAGGTCAAAGGCGTCATCCAGTTCATCATCACGCCGGGCGGCGCGTGGAACCTGGACTTGAAGAGCGCAACCCCCGCGCTGACCGAGGGCGAGAAGAAGGCCGATGTGACCATCACGGTCGGCGACGACGACTTCCTCGCGATCGCCACGGGCAAGCTCAACGCGCAGCAGGCGTTCATGAAGGGCAAGCTTAAGCTCAAGGGCAACATGGCGCTCGCCATGAAGCTCCCAGTGCTCTTCAACGCCATCAAGCCAAAGGCCAAGTTGTAAGTTGACGTCAGTGAGATTGCAGCATTGTTAGCCAGCCCCACGTATAAACCGCTGAAAAAGACCATTCCGCAGCGGGTGTCTCTCTGTTTTGGATGACGGACCTCCTTATACAATTGAACGATAATGCATTCGTGATTGAGGCAATGTTTCACTGCTTAGTGCCACGTGTGCAGGGTCCCATGGCTAATGCCTGTTGCCATATCTGATGGTCTTGATTTACATATCCAAGAGCTCATCTGCACTCTCGATCCTGAACCAAGTCAATAGAAGGTCTCACATTCACATCCATGATATCCATTGCAACATAGACGCACATCATTCAGCACATTCGCCAGCGTCCGCTAATAAACAATAGTTCTTTCATTTCTTCTGTTTTGCCTCACCATGCTCATGAGAGAGCGAGTGAGCCACAAAGACAATGGAAGGAGATGCAAACTAAGAAACTACGATCGCGCACCTTTCGCGCGTGCCAGTTGCGACGAGAACGATGCACAATCCCTACTGCCAGCGCCACACGCATTGCATGTGGAACTCGAGTCACGTGAGCCGCTTATCGTCTAGTTCTGCTTGCTCTTTGGCGCCTTCTTGTGGGCCACGGTCTCCCATCCGTCCTCGGCGTCCTTCTTGGCGGCGGCAACCGCAGCGGCCACCCGCTTCTTGTCCGAGCCGGTCTCCGCGTCCGACGCCGAGGCTGAGGCCGTGGTCTTGGCCTTGATGCTCGCGTTCTTCTTCTTCTGCTTGCGCTTCAGCTTCTTCTTCTCCGCGCGCGCGGCCTCCTCGTCCTCTGTGTCTGGGTCGTTCTGTAGCAATGCAGCAACAAGAAAAGATTCCAGTCAGTTCCATGTCGACGTAAAAGCACATTGCTACAGCAACACAAAAGATCGGGAAAAAGATCCAAAAACAGCAACAACACGTCACGTACCGAAACAAAGTCGTCGAGGTTGATCTCGGGCGTGGCCTCGACCTGCTTGGCAGGCGCCTGGTCTACCTCAGCTTTCTTCTTCACGGTCTTGGTCTTCTTCTTCTTCTTCTGCGCACTGCTGGCGTCAGCGGCCGCCGGCGCGGCCTTGCTGCTGCCGCCAAAGGCCTTGACGGCGGTGAAGCCCACGGCCGCGGCCACGAGCGCGCCGCCGACAGCGAGGCCCGACACAGGGGCCTGCTCGATCAGGCTCATCAGGACGTCAGCCATCTTGAGCTAGTATGTGTGTGTGAAGAGAGAGAGGGGGAGCGAGGCTTGTGTCCTTGGCGCTGGAATCGAGAATGGACCTCTTCGATGAGCTGAACCTGAAACCCCCCCTCGTTTGGCTCGGATTTGGCACAGACGACGCGGCGTGACAACAGAGCCTGCGACGACGGTACCACACCCGACAGAATAATTTTGATGTTTTGATGTTGAGTACGGTACATGCCACGTGGAGGCAAATACTATTGCCATATCGGTACTATACCGGTATCGCAAATAGCCGCTGATACCATTTTGGTATCAGTCGAAAATCGTGATACCACAAAGCAAAGATGGCGTCAGTCGTGAACCTCGTGGAGGAGGTGCTGGACGGCGTGCTGCAGGCCGCCGAGCACCTCAAAGGCAGCGTCATGGCCGCCGAGGTCGGCGCAATCGAGGCGCTGCGCTGGGCAGGTGCGCTGCCGCTGCTGCTGCGCGACTTGAGCGTCACGAAATTCGTCGCGACCGAGTCGCTCTGGGCGTGTCGGAGCAGCGAGCAGGTTGCCGCGCTGCTGCACCCGCAGCTCTGGGGAGAGCGACGGCAGCCCGAAACAGAGGCAGGTGCACCGTACGTTGAGCCGATCGAGCATCTGGTCGTGATCGTCACGGGCTTCCTCTGGGACTACGAGGCGAAGCTGATTCAGCTGCTTCAATATGGCGTCATCCAGCGGCTCACAGTGTGCAGCAGCCTCTCGGAGCGCGCCCACGAATGCTACGACTTTGAGAACAGCAGCAGCAGTAGTAGTTCAGTGGGGATGTCGCTCTCTCGTGGCGTCCGTGGCGTGAAGAAGATGGATTTCCACGAATTCGCCAGCGTTATCAGCGCACAGAATGCGTTCCAGGAGGTGGTAACGAAGCGACTTCAGCAGCAGCAGCCTCAGCTCAACAAGGCGCTTCTTGCTACACAGAGTAGCTGGTCAGAGAAAGAATCCGCGAATGCTGACCGTGGAGAGAATGAAGGCGGCGAGGACGAGTGGGGCTGGAACGAGGAGAGCAGCTGGGCGGAAGCACAAGAGCCGACAGCCACAACAGACAATGCTCTTGGACCCGAAACGCTGCTTGTCCAGTCGCCGTCTGCAGCTCGTACAGGCATCGACGTGATCCATTTGCCGCTCAACTTTGCACCGCTGCTGTCGTCAAAGGGCAACGCGCTCGAGCCGTCGGTGTTCGTGCTGTGCCACCCGATTTGCGCCACGGCGTTCCCGCTGCTGCTGAGCCACGTCGTGAACTCAAGCGGCGCGCTCACCTCGTCTGGATCTGGCAGTTCGATTGCTGCTGGTGGCGCCACTGCGATGCCTCATTCGCCACCCGTGCTGACGTACGTGCACGTGAAGGAGGTGGCGCCTGAGCACATCCCGAGCGAGTTCCGCCGGTCGCTCAAGCTGCTCGCGCACACGCTGGGTGAGATGCTCGTCAATATGCGACTAGACTTCAAGGAACGCATCTTCACGATGGGCGCCACGAGTCTCAAGATCGGCCACACGCTGGTGAGTTGTGTTGCGCATTGTGGTTGGCTATACGTGGTGGTCGTGTGGGTGGGAAGTGAACATTATGATATTGTATTGGCCCTGGGGTAACACAGCAACACATCGTAAGCGACCTGCAAGAAGACATGAGCGTCCACGCGGTGCAGGACCGCCAGACAGCGTCAGTCATCCTCGTAGATCGGTATGTTCCTTATATGTAAATTGGGAGGTTGCTTTGTCTAGTAGCTTACTTGATTCTTCTGTTTGATAAACAGCACGAGTGACCTGGCGTCGCCGACGTCGTTCGGAGTCTCGCTGCTTGATCGGATCCTCGCACTACTGCCACAGACGCCCCTGCCAACGCCCAGCGGTCATAACAGCAGTGATAGCAAGGTACAGCATTTGATATCCTCACGCTATTCGATACCCAAGCGTTCTCACAAACCAATTTTTACATGATTGGAAACCCAATTAGATCCGCAAGAACCTGCACGTGACGGAGATTTTCCCGCTCCACGGCTGCGAGCCTTCGCCGCTCGCTCCTGCGTCCCTGACAACGCTCCTTGAAGACGAGCTGCTCACGTCGTACCGCATATCTGCGTTTCTCGCAAACGTCAAGTGGAAAGGCGGCGCAACTCTCTGTCACCCGACGACCCCGAATGGCGCGAACGCGTTCCGCTCACTCGCATTTTGCCCCGCGAAGCTCGCGCTGCGCGATCTCGATAAGCGGCTGCAGGAACTGGAGAACGAGCTCGTACAGCAGAGGAAGATCACGAAGACGGGCTCGACGCGGCGACCGGGCGAGAAGAAGCAGAGTGCGCGAGGCCGCGACGTCGTTCTGCGACGCATCTGCAGTATTCTGGAGGCTGGCGAGCCCACGAGTGCCGAGCATAGCTCGCTCATTGAGCTTGGCATCATCATCCTCGAGACCTTGGAGCGCATGGAGAAGGGCCAAGGGCGCTGGGACAAGTGCCGCGAGCGTGCTGCGCGCCAGATCCAGCTGCGCAAGCAGAACGCAGGCGAGTGGATCATCCCGGAGCTCGCAGACACGGTGCAGCGACACTTGAGTGCGACAACCGCCGCCAGCTCAACAATGTTGCCGAGTAGCAGCACTGGAAAGGAGGAGTGGGCGTCACTGCAGGAGCTGCTCACGCTGCTGGTGCACGCGTTTGCGCTGTCATCGGGGGCGCCGGTGGAGGATTACACGATCCAGATGATCCGCAACGCAGTGAGCGAAAGCATCTTGGAGGTACGCCATGCATTTGATCAATGCGGGATGTTGGGCTTGGATTGCGGGTCACTGAGCTGGTTTGTGATGGATGTGGGTGTTCTTTGCTCTGACAGACCGCAGTCAGGAGCCCCGCGTCGGTCGAGTCGCTTTTTCCGGACCTGTTCATCGAAATTGCGCCATTCATCAGCCGATTTAAGCAGCAACAGCAGCAGCAACCCAGTATTGTGACGGCGGCACCCGCAACAAAGATCAGCAACAGCGACTTTGACGACGAGGACTGGGACTGGAACGACAACGGCGGTGGCAATACCCAACAGCAACATCAACCCTCGCAGCCCCAGCAGCACTCGAGCGCTTCGTCCCAAACAGACGAGCTTATGCGACTCGAAGCAACGACTGTCGTGGAGGCGTTCGTGGAGCGCCTCCTCCAGCCACTGAAGGAGTGTTCGCAGCTTTTCGCCAAGATGAACGACGACGAGTACGCGTCGAACGAGGTAGAGACCCCGCGATCACTTGTTGCGCAGCTCTGCAGCGCAGTGCTGGACCCAACCAAGTCCCACATCCCCGAGTTGGAGCATGTGAGTGTCGTTGTATTGGATGTTGTATCATCATTATGGGGATGAAATGGCTGGGACTAACGCTTGATAACTTCGTGCTGCTTGTCCAATGATCAGGTCGTGGACGCCTCGGAGCAGCTCACGCGTGCCGGCATCGACTTGCTCAAGAGCGGCTTCAGTCGCTTTGGCTTTGGAGCGAGCGGCAGTCGCATCGGCGGTGCATCCGGCACGCAGCAGCAGCTCGCGGCCTCGAGCGTCATCGTGATCTTTGTCGTCGGCGGTATCACGTTCGAAGAGGTACGAAAAATGGAGCTCATCAAACGTACACGAGACATGATTCTCACTCACTTGATGACGGTATGCAGGTCCAACAAGTCCACGAGGCGTTGGGGGAGAGCGGCAAGCACCAGATCATTCTCGGCGGCACCACTGTGACGAATAACGAGATCATCTTGGAGCAGCTTTTCAAGTCGCTCAAGATGTGAAGTGGTGGGTAGCTGGGTCGCAGCAATGGCTTCGTTATGTATATGCGCCTGTGAGGGAATGAACGGTTGAATACGGAATGCGGCCACCTTGCTTCAATATACAGATAAACCTGGCTAATCTGATCCCTGATAAACGTGATATCCTCCTATACATGATTGACACTCGATCCACCAATACTGTTCCTATATAAATGTATGGGCAAAACCTGATAGATAGCAAACGTGATATTTGATACCTCATCTGCCAAAATGTGATACTTTTACTAGGTAACTATGTGGTTTCAAGCACCTCCTGGGTAGTATTTGGCAGCCAAAGCACTTCGTAACATACGTGTTGTTTAAATGTTGCATCCGCAATTGCA
>JAASFY010000684.1:0-17219 GCA_023334035.1 Globisporangium okanoganense
TCTGAAAGTACGTCGAAATGTTAACGACCAGATACTTTTCAGCGGGGGAGAGCACGTGCTTGGCCGCCATTTTGGCAATGAAAAAGCAAATGAGTGGCGTTCTAAAGACGCAGGTTGGCCGCTGCTCTTATCCTGGATGCGGTATCCCAGGCCGCAGCTCGCATCTTTGAATATCTGATCCACACCAAGTTGATGAAAATCGTGTTTCCAAAAATAAATAATCTCCGTCTCTTCCCATCTGACCGGGACAATATCAGTCAAAACCCTCATCACTTTGACTTGGAGTTTGTAAGGATGTACAGTTTATGTTTTGACCACACGCAGAAAGAGCATCTTACGTGGATTTTTTCATCCTTACCGAGGGCTCGTCCAAAAATGTTATTCTCGTACGAGGCCAATAAAAGTAAAAACAGACATGCAGCGATGCTAGCGACGTCGGACTTTCGCTTCTTCGCGAAAGGAATCAAGCTGTTTAAGCGCGACTTTGGCACATCGCTCAACGAAGAGTGAACCTGCAGATCAGTCTGTAAGTGCGACTTGATCTGCACCAAGATGTCCCCCTTGAGCGGATTGTTATCGGCGTCTTGAGCATCGTCCACCTCGGGAGTTCCTTCGTTTGCGTCTCGGTTGTAGAGAGATAGGGCGACGAAGATCCCACGACAGAGCTGGCCGGCCTTCGAGTCCACGCCTTTGCTCTTGAGCTCGTCAGCGACCTTCATTTCTTCTCTTCTGTCCAGATAGGGTGGGGTGGAGTCCTCATCAGCCAAGAGCGACGAGCACTCGGCTGTTGAACACTCATTGCCCCATGACATTGGTGAAAGCGGTGCAAGTAAACCACCATCACCCAGTGAGGCCAAGCGCCGCCGAATACTGTATCGGTATATTATACGGTATTCGGATATTCGTAACGGATATTCGCGGCAACTCGCAAAACTATTCAGACTATTACAGGATTTATCCGATCCTAGCTGCCGAAAGTTGGTTGACTGTTCTCTTCATTTCATGACGTTGAGGTCGCTCAACTCTCTCAATGGGACTCGCGCCACAGCATCGCTACTGCGATAGCTTACTTGCGCGCGACTTGCGCTGGAAAGGAGCCAGTCGGAGGCTCTCAGTTATGTGCGGCAGCGCAATCTTGGTCTGGACTGACGAAATTGCCGTCTCGACAACTTTGTCGAGATCTTCTGGAGGACAACAGAGCAACTCATCATCATCACCATCATCTCCACAGGAGGTCGACTCAGCAGCACTCGCAGTGCGACAGCTGCGGCGCTCGTCTGCATCGTCGCAGTCTGTCAACGCGTCGTCACCAGTCGTGTACTCTGAGCTGTCCTCCTCATGGTCTTCTCCAACTTTCTCCAGCTGAGCAAGCACCTGAGTCGCCACAACCTCCCAGGTCTCACCTGATCCACTGTTTGTCATCATTCCCTGGATCGTTCGCGCAAAGCTCTGCTGCAGCTTCTTCATGCTTTCACTACCGAAATCAAGCAGATCTGCATCCGTCTTCAGGTCAGTATTGTCGTCGCTGCCAGGCGCAACCTCTTCAGTAACCTTACTTGCTGGTAACATTGTCATGTCGGGAAGATCGAGAAAGTCCAGCGGACACGCGAGCGAGAGCAGCTTCACGACAATGTTCCAGTAAATCCGAGGGTTCAGCTCACGCAGTTCAGCCATGGAGAGCATCGTGAGCGGCAGCTTCTGGGCCAAATTCGCCAGCTCCTTGCGAATGACCAGGATCGATAGGTACTCGAGCTGCTCGACGCGGATCTGGGTCGCCCCACTATCCTCATTACCCATGGACTCCTGCGGCGGCTGGTAGAACGCCGTCATGACGCCGAGCATCACACACAGGCGGGGCACATAGCGGTGTCCACAATGCGCACAGCGACTCGTGTAGTCGTTCGCATCGGAAGTCGACCATCCGTCCTGGATCTCAGACAACGATGCGCGGCTGCCACAGCTCGTACAGTCCGCAAGCGTTGTGATGCGGATGCCGTTCTGTGGCAGCAGCCCAAAGCGGTCACATAGATCTCGTCGTGGGCGGAACTTGGAGCCCTCGTTCTCATTTTCCACCTGCTGCTGGTCATCACTGTGCACCAGTCGATGAAAATTGTTGGCCGCCGAGTCATTGGCCTCATTGCTGGCACTGAAGCCTTCGATCTTGGGCAGTCCCCTCACAAACGTGATCGTCATGGGCCGGTACGCCTGCTTTAAGCACTGGACAACTCTCGAAAGTGGGTACTGGATCACCACTTCGCCGTTGATTGTCTCAACCACGTCGCCCTCTCGCACGCAGCTCGCTGCGGTCTTGCATTTCGCTCGAGACGAATTCTTCACACTGTAGTTATTGTTATTGTTGTTGCCTCGGTCTTCTCCCTGGCCAATCGACCTCTCAAAGGCAATGACCTCAGCGCCATGACCCAAGTCCCTCGCGGCCAAGAAGACCCCAATGTTGCCACAACTAAAGGTCGTGTAGATACGCTCAACCAGCACTTCGCTCTCGGAGCTCAGCACCTGGGCGCCAAAGCTCAGGGCCCCCAGGCTCGGGTCCAGGTGCTGCTCCTCCTTGATCTTGACCTGCACGAGCACGTCAAAGGCACGTTGCACGAGGCCATTCAGGATATAGCAGCGCACGAGGCTGCTGAAGGGTTTCCAGTAGTGCTTGTGACTCGCGATCGTCTCTAGCGAGACCAGGTGGCTGCCGCTCAGACACTCCTCAAAGACAGCCTTGGACTCGCTCGGATGGCCGCAGGAGCCCAGGCAGTCGATCAGCTGGCAGTAGGCCTCGCTCGCGTGGCTCGAGTTCTTCTCGTGGTGATTTAAGGTTTGCGTGAGCACGTCGGTGAGCTCAGCGACCTGGGCTTTGCACGCACAGGCGCTCGTTGTGACGAGCCAGATGGACGTGACCGCCGGAGCTACTCGCTTTAACACGGGGTCTTGTCTAATGCTGGTGCTCTCGAGCGTCTTCTGGGTCATGGACCGGTAGAATGGCGATGGGATGGCCCTGCCAATGCGGTCGATGGTCCGCGAGCGCCTGAAGGCCGCCGGCAGGTTCGTTTTGAACGGTGACCCCGCGGAAATCGAGACGGACTTCATCATCTGCTGCATCCACTCCTTACCCAGCTCCTTGGATGGTGGTGAAGGCTTCTAGTTAGCAGTGAGGATAACAAAAGTCAGCCAGCCAACCAATTTCCGATCATCACACACAATGTCTACTCTGTAAGAGTACTTACAGTAGCAGTGTGCCGAGAGTTCTTCGTGAGAAACGTCCCCAGCGACGACGTGGCCGCATCATTAGCGCGTCTGGGGAACACGATCTCCCGGGGGCTCCCGAATGCGTTCACGTCCAGTTCTGGGAAGCAAATGCTCACATTCACGGGCTCCAAAGCAATCGAGCGCTTGCGTTCGGTGGCAGTAGCCGCTGAGCTCTGCAGTTCACTGATCGACAGGCGCGTTGGCAGTACGAACGACTGTTTCCGCTTGGCCATGGCTGGCATTGGCGGCAGCTGCGGCACGTGGGCCACAAAGGTCTTGCTGGCCGACGTGACCGCAAAGCTGCCGCGGAAGTCGCTCACGTCGTCGTTCAACAGCCGCCGGTGCACGAACTGGAGCTTGAGCGCGTCGTCGTAGGGCAAAATGCCGCTCATGTGGTCGTGGTGCTGCGCCAGGAAGGACTGAAAGAGCGCCGTGTGCACAAACTCCCGATAGAACGCCTATAACAAAGTTCAAACGATTCTCAGCCAGTCATTTTCTGAAGAGCCAGTTCGCACAAAAAGTGTAGGTACACAATTTGATTAAAAACGTACCCTTTCGCTCAATGGCTTGCGCTCCACGAACCTGTCGGAATCAAAAGCCGCCTGGTTGCCGTCGTTCGAGACAAAAGACGGGTAGTTTTGCAGCAGCGCGGCCATGATCTCGAGGTAGAGCTTGACCACTTTCCGATACAACGCACTGGGTCGCGTCAGGAACAGCGGTTTGGCCAGGATCGAGCCAGCATTCGTGCCACAACCATTGGTGCTGGCAGTGCCATGGGCCGAACTGGTGGTGGACATGCACACTTTCTGGAGCTGGATGCGTCGGTCCCAGAGCTTCTCGTGGAACTCACGCTTCTGCGCCGTGAGGTCCGGCAGTCGCAGGGTCCCAAGCTTTGTAGCCAACTTCTGGGACGCCTCGGGCAATCCAGGCAGCGCCACCTCGGATCCCATGGTAAAACCCAATAGGAATTTCCCACCGACAAACTCGAGTTTTACGACGTTGTCGGGGATCTCGACGCCCTCGAGCTGCTTCGTGTGCGCGCCGGCGATAAACGGCACGGGGGCCTCGAGCAGCGTGCTGAGATCGAGCGAGTCGGGGATATTCGGGATGTACACGTGTAGCCACGTGAGCGGGAACACGAGACACTTGAGCGCCTCAGCGATCGCTGTGACGAGCACCGAGTCCGCACAGACGACCAGGATGCGGTGCTCTAATAGCACGTGGTGGTACAACTGGAGCATCGACTTGGGCTCGACCATCATGAACGCGTACGTCATGAGCTCCGCGTCCATTTCGAACGGGAACTCGGTCAGCAGCGGCCGCTCGAGCACGATCTCGGTCTCGAAGACCGTAATCTGCACGGCGAGCCCTCGATACGGGACTGGTACTTCGTGGAACAGGTTGCATAGTGTTCTTTCAACGCCGTGCCAATGGAGGGGGAGCGTATGAGTAGAATTAGGTACGTCGGTAGTGAGCTGGGCCTGGCGCGTACCCAGGATGAAGAGCTGCTCGAGGTACCGGAGCAGCTGCGTGTAGAACGGCCGCTTGCTCAGCAGACAGATCGCCTTGGCCTGGTACTGGACTCCACTACCTGTGGGGCTATTGGGATTGTTATTGTCCTCTTGGGGATCGTGGTCGTTGTTGGCCGGCAGTAGAAGCGTCTCGTAGAAGCAGAGCGAGGCGCCGTAGAGGTGATCGCCGCTCACGTCTGTGAGCGCAAAGAGGTTGTGCATGGGCGGAGGCGGGAGGCCACGCTTCTGGTCCCAGTCCTGGCCAAAGGCGTGCGGGAACATGAACTTGCATCCCATAGAGTAGAGATCATGTCAGCCGCATGCGTAAACATATAAAGCCTTCCGTAGAGTAGCTAGTATAGCGAGCTCACCATGGTGACGCTCTCGCAGAACTCGCGCGAGGACTCGTCGTCACTTGGGTACGCGAACTCGAGCTCCGCCTGCGAGTCTACAAGCAGATAATGAACTCAAGCGGTCAGCACACACGCATCAGCTACGGGTGTCGTACGAAAATAACAAATGTACGTTTACCTCCATGTTTGGCCACCGCGACCACGAAATGCTCCACGATGCGCTCCTCGTGCTCCATCCCGACCTCTTCTCGCGCCTTTGTCGCCGACGTCCGCCGAATGATCGTCACCACACGTCTTGCTCGATTGAAAGAGTGAGCGGATGCAACGACCTAAAGCTGTGGGCTGTTCTTGTCTGTTGGCCGAAGACTCTTGGGCGAAGGCGGACTTCTCTGGTCGCCACGTGCGTGAAACGACAGCTTTTCTCACTGTTGTTGGAGCGAATCACTCATTTTCGCCTGAGAAGGGCTGAAACATAGCAACAACAACAACAGCAAACGGTGAGCTTGGACGCGAATCCTTGTACTGTGTAGACAGGATCGATACCTGCCTCGCGTGTATTAGTCTCTCTTGCGCTTTACCTTCTGAACTATCCAAATGGTGATAATCCAAACTTCACATACTCAACCTGTAAAGCGGGGGAGCAACCTACACGACACACTCGGTCTTTCACCTCCAGGCTTCCTTTCTTGAAGCAGCAGCATCCTGAGCTTTAGCCCCAGATGTCGCGCACGTATCGCTGGCGGGCCGCGAGCGCACTGAGCTGCTCCTCAGCGGCCTCCTTCGTCAGGCTGCCGTGCTCCTCAAGCACATCACGAAGGGCTTCGTGGACGTCGCGCGCCATCTGGAGTCCGTCACCACAGACAAAGACGTACCCGCCGTCTTGAAGCAGGAGCTCGGTCACCAACTTCCCATTCTTGCGGAGCTCGTGCTGCACGTAGTGTTTGACTTCCTGGTCGCGCGAGAACGCCGTGAAGAGCTCGCGGAGCGTACCGTTCGCGACAAAGTCCTCCATGTCCTGTTGGAAAATCCAGTCTTCGCTGCGGCGGCGGTTGCCAAAGAACAGGAAGTTGCCTCTAGACTCGGCGATCGCGGGCGACTTGGTGAACTCGGCGTCCTCTTCCTGACTCAGGTCCATGCCGCCTCGCCAGACGCCCGAACACACGTCCGAGGTCTGCTGGAAATGGTTCTTAACTTCGTACAAGCGATGCTGTAAAAAGCCCATGAACGGGGCCACGCCCGTACCTGGCCCGATCAGTAGAAGTGGCCACTGGTGGCTCGCTGGGAGCAAGAAGTCCCGCGTAGGGCGCAGGAAGATTGGAATCTTCACCTGCAAAGCCTCAGTTGATTCCAATCTTGAGAGTAACAGCAATGGCTGCGCGATGGTGTCGAGCCAGTTGGTGCAGAGCCCCGGACGACGGATCCCGTTCGGTCCGACCGAGTTCTCCACGACCGTTAGCGCAATGGACAGTTGGTCGGGATTGGCCAGTGGGGACGACGCGATCGAGTAGTACCGTGGCATGAGCTGAGGCAGCAGACTCAGCAGGTGGTCGAGCGGCGGACTGCAGGACGGGAAGAGGTGCAAGATCTCGACAAAGTTGAGCTGCTGCTCACCAATAAATTGCTGTATATAACATATATCAGATAACACATGGTTAGCAATCCGCACATACTCAACCACCAACCCACACACACGCATGTACCTTGTACTTGTCAGCACCAGACTTGCTGCTGAGCACCAGCAGACGAGCGCGTTCTTCCTCGTCCGAGCAGTAGGACGCCAGTGCACGCAAGGCCGCTTTCTTGGGCGAGCTGAGGATGTCCGCGTGGTAGAGGAGCGCGTCACGAACCGAGCACGGGGTTGGGAACCGGTCCGAAGCCCCAGCAGCCTTGGCCGCAGGTCTGCGGACGACACGCCCAGCTGGAGCTGGCGCTGCTTCGAGACAGAACAGCGCGTCACCACTGATGTCCAAACGAGTGAGCAGCGCGTCGACGTCTTCACTGCGGTTCGGACACTTGATCCCAATTGAGTCACCTGGTGTGTACTTGATCCCCGAGTCTTTGATACCGACGTTCAGGCCCAGCACTTTGCGCTCCGAGTGGGCGGCGGTCAGGTACTTTGCGCCGACAAGGGACGCCAGGAACGGGTGCGTGGAGCTGAACTCGGCCACGGTAGAATCGTTACTCTCCTTTGAGGCCGCAGCACTTGGGAATGTGGATACCACAGCCTCAACCTCGTCCAACAAGCGCACAGAGAAGAGCGCCGATGGCATCTTTGGGACGTCCTCGGGGGTCTCAGTTGGTCCAGAGAGCGGTCCAAACATCGCTTCGTACGTGATCAGGTTCACTGGTAGGTACGGCGTCTTCACAAGTATGCCTTCTTCTTGTTCAGGACTCTGTGGGTTGGCGTCCGCATCCACATCTCCATCCGAGCTGGTTTCCGTGGATGCGTTCCCAGCGCCAGTGGACTTGTCAAAGGCGGCCCAGAGGCTGTCGGCCCAGGGCTCGACGCTGTCCTCGAGACCGTACGCCTCGTCCGCAGCGCACATATCGTAGAAGCGCTGCGCGCCCAGCTCCGTAAAGCGCTTGTCAATGCTCTTGCCCATGTAGCTGCACATACAAAACAAAGCAATACAATACGTTACGACATCTTTTCATTTACGATAGCAAGCGTCCCGTAATTCAGAAAAACGTACCAGAACTTGTCGTAGTTGGTGTCGCCGAGGCCCAGTACCGTAAAGTGCAGGTTCACGAGCATGTCCTTGGGCTGCGTGCGGCGCTTGACGTAGCGCCAGAACTTGCCGGCGTTGTCTGGCGGCTCACCGTTACCCGTGGTCGAGCACACGATGACCACGTGGTGGCCCGGTGTCTCTGCCACTTTCGACTGCGTTATCATAGTCATCGTCACCACAACAAGCAACGGGCCATTTAGTATACGCGACAGGTATACACCGCCATGGAGAAAGGATCATGAACGACGACGACGTACGTTCTGGAACTCGTTGAGCGGCAGCAGCTCCGCCTCGTACTGGCGCTCGAGCGCTTCCTCATAGAAACGCTGTGTGTGCCACACATATACACATAGATGTATGGGAGTTATCAGTAATGTGTTGGCGTCATCAGACAGTGAGCAGCTCCATGCAAACAAAGCGAACACGCACGCACCTGCGCGATGGACTCGGAGGCGCCGGTCTGCGAGCCGTAGAAGACGGTCACGGACGGTGGCATCTTTGCGATTGGGGACGGGCGGACAGAGAGACGGACGACGTGAGCGTGTGGATACGTGTGGAGTACTGTAGTGTAGCGGACGGATCGACGCGCTCGCTACGTGGAGGAGGACGGTGGCGCCGCGTGCTTCAGCTTCGCTTTTGGTGCCAGCCACCTTTTTTCTGGCAGCAGGTGGCTGCCAAACCACGCAACAAAAGTCAAGCTTATCCAACACGTATCAGATAGTGCGTAGATACAAACCAATGGACATGATTTGTAACAGACTTGAAGCGTGGAGAATGGCCCCGCAGAGCGCTTTTGGAGCAGCCTTCTCGTGCACAAACGAGAGAGACGACAACGACGCTCGGCTGAGAAGGCCTAGAGGGCGGTCAGCACTGAGCAACCACAGCAAGGACTGCACGTCAAGTTCAACGGCTCGTGTGGCATTTTGTCAGACGCCATAGCGGGTTTTAGACGCACGGAGGACCCGCCGAAACCGTCCTGCTCGATTGATGCACGCTGTGTGGTCCCGACTCTATGTAACTGAGTGAGTGACCAACCTGCACTTACTTATCAGGACACACACTTCAGCCGAGTTATTTAGCAGATTTGCACTCACGTCGACTTTGCGCGTCGACATCCAATGAGGAGTCCACAAAAGAGATCTTTGCTTGGATTTGGATCGGAAGTTGGCTCGGCCCTGTGGACGATGACTGCGCCACGTTGGCTGAACTGAATGGAAACGGCGGATGGCCGCAGCACCACCCATCACAGGAAGTCGGCGGCGGCGTCCTGGAATCCGACAGACAGGGCGATCAGCCGCCTCAGCCCACGTCCCACGATCAAAAAGTGTACATGTATCTAGCGGATTGAAAGGGCTCGCAAAACAAAGATCCCAGAAAAAGAAGAACTGCTGCGACGCACCAAAGAGACAAATATTGCCAAACCATATCCGTCAAGGACCTCACATGAAAAGACCGTGTGCCTGGAATACATACAGGCTCACACGTTGAAGTGCTTGCAAAATTCAGCTGCGAGTTGTGAGTGATGTTGCATCAGACAAAGTGTCTATTTTTGTCCTCCCCATAAGTGTAGGTCGTGTATGTATCGTTTCTGATTTTCGAACTGAAGCCATTCCTCCCGAAGCGGCGTGGTTCCATTTTCTATTTTTGGATTTGATTTCCTTCTTTTTTCTAAAAAGCAAGATCAAGCATTGTCATGCCATCTCCACCAACCAATCCACTAAACTTTCTTTTTCTTGCCATGGACACACACACATGCAGCCCCTTGCGCAACATGGTCCGCCCAGTATAGTGCGTGTGTGTGTGTGTCTGGCCCGCTTCACAAGCCGCAGAAGAGCCCTCTCCCGTCCGCGCCATATTGCAGGGGTCGCTGTGGCTCCTGTAGCGCGTCGTTGGTTGGTGCAAGCTGCATTTGCTTCGATAATTGGTGGGAGAGCTGGGTTGGCACGGAAGCCGCCACGAACACGGCCCGAAGTAGACGCGAACGCCATGTTCGCGTCCTCTTTCTAGGTGGAGGAGATGGAAACTGAGTGGACGCGAACGCCATGGTCGCGTCCACTCAGTTTCCATCTCCACCTAAAAAGAGCCAGTAGCTGCCACCATCGGCCACTTGTCCGTATTATTTGGGATGTTGGGGTTGCTGTCCAAAGCAGAGGACGAGTTTTAAATCGCACTTTTGTTTTGACTTGGTTTTTGGCAGGCGAGCTTCTCTTTTTTCATATCGCTCAAACGGATAAACCAAGCCGGGCTTGCAATTTCTGATGTTGAGCTCTTCTGAGCTCTTTTTTTCTCACGTCTTAAGTGGGTGGAAAGGGGCCGGCCGGTTGGATGTGGGCTGTGGATTGTCCTCCAAAGAGCTTCACTCGCACACACCACCGCGAAATAAAATATGCTAACCAAATTTAACTACGAAATACTATACCCTTTCAAAATAGTTTGCATGTCTATTTTCTGAATGAGCGCGATTGTATCGAAATTCCCCTAAAAACGGCGATGGATATTACCTGTGAAAACAAATATTTAATAGATTTTCTCTATCATGAGCTAATGGGCGACAGGAGCTGTTTTGGTTTGGCTCGAGCGAGTGACTGAATGAACGCGCACAGGATGGCGGCGAGCGAGTGAGTGAGGGTTGCTGCTGCCATAACCATAACCAGCAAAGCTAGAGCCCCTTCCCCTCGACAAGTCTTTCTTTCTCTTCCACGCTCGGTCCGCCAGCCAGTTGTTGTTGGCCCAGCCCAACCCAGCCGCCGCATCAGTTCCGTCCTGAGCTGCTTGCTGGCAGAGAAAACCGAAAAGAAGTTCGTCCCGCCCACCCGCCGCGGCAGAAGAGCCATCGCGTTTCGTCCGCCCCCACTCCCAAATCTATTAACCCGAGCGGATACAGGCAGGACACCACTCCGCAACACTCTGCGGGCTACTTGGCTCCTCTGACCGCAACGTCAACCAAACAAGCAAGCGCACACTCAAGTACAAGAACGCAAGCACAAGCAACGCAAGCGAGTACTACATAGCGCAAAGCAAACAAGATGGAGACGCCGCCGTCCGGCGCAACAGCAGCAGACAGCGTCTTGCGCATGAGTGCAGACGCAGATGAAGACAAGGCTCCAGCAGCAGCAACCGCAGCGCCACCGCCGGCCGAGTTCCTGCTGCACGTGGCGCAAGAGATCCGCCGCGGCTTCCACAAGTCGCTCACACAGGTGCGTTTGCTTCAAAATGTGCACTTGGGTTGGCTTGTGTGTGTGTACATGTGTGCTTGCACTTTTGGGATGCACTGTCTGCATGTGTGCACTGTCTGTATCCGTGTTGCTCTTCACAATTGTGCATTGGGTAAATTACTTGTTTGCTGCACTGAATGAATGACTTTATACTAACCTACGTACTATGCCGGTTTGTTTTCTTGTTATTGTATGAGCAGGTCGTGTCGAATATTGGCCAGCAGTACGGGATCGCGTCGGCTTCACTTATGCAGGTTTGTTGTTAATTTGTTTGTGTCTGTTTACACAAATATGCAAACAGACAAACTCACTTGCACTTGTTTGCTTGTTTGTTTGCTTCTTGCAGTTGGAGACAGGCGCCGACCTTGCACGCTTCACCAATAACCACAGTGACAGTGACAACCAAGCGATCCCAGCGGATGTGCGTCTGATAATCCAAGAGCTCCAGTCGTCGCGCCAGAAAGAGCGCGAGCTGCGCGCGCTCGTGGACGCTCTCCAGGCGGAGCAGACGCTCGCAAAGGAGCGCCTCGCGCTCTACTCGGTCCTGTCGCTCAAGCTCAAGCGTGAGCTCATCAACGAGCGTCTCGCGCACATCGACTCGAAGAAAGAGACGGTCGAGGCGCGCAACAAGCACCAGCAGCAGTTGGACGCGGGCGACGACGGCCCAACTGGCTCCACACGGCGGTCCTCGCAAGATCACCACACTGAGGAAGACGACCCATGGAGCTCGCCGGGCAAGGCGCCTGGCTCAGCGGCCACTGCGGGCTCGAATCTGCTCTCGTTTACAAGCTTCTACCACTCGGCCCGCGCGGCCAGTGAGGACGAGCCACCCTCTCCTGTGTTCAGCACCAGCGGCGGTGGGCTCCAGCCATTGCGCAACAGCCTCATGGGCCAGTTTCTACCGTCGTCCCTGTTGGATTCGCCGCAGTCCACCAGCAGCCAGGGCCGGTCGGCCTTCAGCAGAAAGGATAATGACAACGCCTCTGCGCGGCTCACGTTTGAGGCCGAGATCAAGCAAGGACTGGACGCGTTCACGCTCTCCGAGCCACCGTGTACGCAGTGCAAGCAGAACCCCGTGAGCGAGTGTACACCGTGCGGCCACCGCCTGTGCGCAAGCTGCGAAGCCAGCATGCTCGCGCGATCCCACAACGACAACTTGACGTGTCCACGTTGCAAGACAAAAGTGTCCTCCGTAAAGGCGTTTCACAACCGACCGAGTCAGGAGGACAACCAAGTGGACCATTTCCTTGAAGGCGACTTGGCTGCTTCGTCTGCTTCGTCTGCTTCCAAGCGCCAGAGTGGGATCTCTTCGCCTGATGCGGCCAATGTGGGCTCAGCTGTCGTGTCGCCAATCACGCTGTCGCTTTTGGCGGAGCTCTTCGACGCGATCCCGGTCGAGCAGCTCGAGATGGCGCTCAAGGAGTCGGGCGGCCAGGCGTCGCTGGCCATTGAGAAGATCCTGCACACGCACCCGAGCTTCAACCCAGGCGCTAGCGGTGGCGGCAGTGCGTCCCAGTCGCCCATTGGCCCCGGCCACAAGGCTGCGCTCCTCCACCGGTCCACGTCGGCGAACGCGGCCACCAACCAGGAACGAACTGGCGGAGCTGGTGGTGGCCAGTCGAGCGCGTCGAGCAACTGGAAGACGGAGATGTGCATGTATTACCTGCAGGGCAAGTGCAACAAGACACGGCGCACGTGCTCGTTTGCGCACGGCGAGAGCGACTTGGTGCGCACGAACACGTCGTCTACGTCCAGCAAGCACACGCCGAACGCAGCGTACAAGGCGCGCATGTGTCCACTGTACCTCGAGGGCTTGTGCCCAAAGTCACGCCGTGATTGTCCACTTGCGCACGGCGAGAGCGACTTGCGCGATGGTCTCGCTGCGGTCATGACCTTGAGTGCGTCTTCTTCGTTGCCAGCAGCCGCGCCTCGTCTGCAGAGCTACAAGACCGAGCTGTGCTACTACTACCTCAAGGGCTGCTGCAACTACACCAAGGACGAGTGTCGCTTCGCTCACGGGGAAGGCGACCTGCGTACCGTGGAGAGCAACACGATGGAGTGGTCCCAGAAGCTAGGCGGTGGCGGCGGTGGGGACTACCCGTCCGGTCCAGGCTCAGTGAGCTCCGTGGGCTCGGCGCCGTCCGGTGGAGCTAGTCTTCCGGGGCTGAGTCTCGACAAGCAGCTGCAGCACCAGCACCAGTACCAACAGCAGTTCCAGCCGCAACAGCCTCCGCAGCAGCCGCCTCAGGCGCCTTCAGGCCAGCAGCAACTTCAGCACGGGAGCCCAGCATTCCCACCACCACCACACCAGTTGGCTGGACTTCAGCACACGCTGCCGCACCAGTTCTCTCCGTACCAGCACCACCACCAACAGCCTCAGCACCAGCAGCACATGCCACCACCGCACCTGCCGCTGCACCACCACCAGCAGCAGAGCATGTACCACGGCAACTCGCCAGCACAGACGCACCAGTTCCGCTATCTCAAGAGCATGGAGGACGCGGTCAAGCAAGGCGCACGGCCACCACCTCAGCCGAGACGCGATGCGCCGTCCTGGTCTGGGTACGAGCCTTCGTCCGGCGGTGATTTCTGAGGCCGGTCTCAGCTGGCTGGACTGGTAGGTGGCAGGGACGGCCAGCGTGCGTGCATGCGTGTGTGCATATATTGATTTTTTGCTCCAAAGACAATTCATTAAGTAGCCATTTTGTGAGATAATTCCTAGTAAGAAGCTGTACCTGTATACACTCCTGGCCAAGTCTTTTCGACCACTTGTTTGGCACATGTTCTTATTCATAACTGCTTCTACTGCGAATTGGTCGTTGCTGCTTGGATATCTCCCTCCTTTAACGACTAGAAGCCCTGTGACTTTTTGCGGTGTCGGAATTCGCAGTGCGTGATGTGGCTGCCATACAAAAGCTGGTTTTTAGCATCTGGCCAAGTCCACCCAGCCTAATACAAACATTAAGATAACATGAGTAATGGCTTCTAGTCGTTAAAGGAGGGAGATATCCAAGCAGCAACGACCAATTCGCAGTAGAAGCAGTTATGAATAAGAACATGTGCCAAACAAGTGGTCGAAAAGACTTGGCCAGGAGTGGACGACAAAGTTAAAAGACTGTAGACAAGAGACCACGAGGGAGCCCAAGTATACAATAGAAGTTGCATTTCTCCATACCTCAGAGGTCTTGCATGCTGGTGGTGGTGTCGTCACCTGTGGCCGCGTGGCCCATGCCAAAGCACGCGAGCAGGTCGCGCACATTCACTTTCACGGGCACGACCTGGCCGTTGAGCACCATGCGGACGGTCTTGTACGCCGGGTCCTGGTTCGGATCCTGGAAAATTATTATTGGCTCGCTCGGCGGATTTAAGAGCGATGGCGCGGTGGACGCAGATGTAGAGGAGCTGGGCGTGGGCTCCGAGAACTGCGCGTGCTTGCGCTTCTGCGAGTTGGACGCCATCCCAGCTGCTGGACGAGTACCAGTGTTGGTGTTGCTGACGTCGACAGCGCCATGGTCAATGGACGACTGTTGGACCAGCACGCCGCCACTGGTGCTGCTTGGGTCCATTGCGGAGACAGCCGCCGAGTCTTGGTCTGCGATCACCATGAACGTGTGCATGCGGCTGGTGCCCTTGACGCCCGACGCGAGCTGCTTGCGCCGCGTGCTGTCCTTGCGCACGTACGTGAAAATGTCACACTCAAAGGTGCTGCAATTGTTGTTGTTGTTGTTGTTGCTTGTGGGCTTGCGCTTGAGGAAGTTGCGGTACGTGCGCGCGATCCGGGCCTCAAAATTCTTCTCCGTGAGCTCCACGAGCTCGGCCTGCTTCGAGTGCACGCCCGGCCGGATGTACACGGCGCGGTCGTCGCGCACGTAGCTCTCGGTCGCCGTGGCCGCGTGTTGCTGGAGCTCTCGGGTCGTGCGGCTGTTGGCCTTGGCGCGGAAGACCTCGAAGCCCTCGGAGAGCAGGAAACGGAACGTGGTGACCGACACGTGCTTGCGCGACGTCTTGCTCACGTCGCCGATCTTGACTGTGAGCGCGGCCGTGACCTCGTTGGGCACGTGCGGCAGGTGCTTCTGTTGCTGGTACGCAAGTTGCTGTTGTTGGTGGCGGTTGGGGTTGCTGTTGTGCGCAAGCAAGTCGGTCTCGTAACAGCGCTTGGAGCAGAAGGCCGTGGGCACGGGGAAGCCGAACGCGAGGCCGCACTCGTGCGTCGCCACGTCGTCGCTGCAGGATGGGTGCAGCGGCGCGGCGCACGCGTGGCAGAGCTTGGAGACCACCTCGCCCGTCTTGCGGCGGCAGCGGCCGCACACGAGGCTGCCCACGCTGGCGCTCATGGCTGCTGGCGCTGCGGCAGTGGTGGCGGCTTCAAGTTGACTCATGAACGAAGCAAGGGGACCCTGGAATACGCCCCCTTTTGCGAGCGCGGGAAGCGGAGAAAGCGTAAATGAGGGTGTTCTCGGTGGCTGGCACCCTGAGAGGGTGCCATTTACTTGCTAAATACAATTAGTGCTGATTTGGCAAACTAAAGTCTATCCCACATAATAACATTTCTCAAAATGGAAAATTAACCTCATTTTTGTTTGCTTATTCTGACCATCTTTCTAGCTTTTAGCACAAAGCGTAGATGATTCGTGATTGGCAGAAAAACGATAATTACAGCAATGAAAGAAGCAGAGCGACTAACACATTCTGTCAAAAAATATGGGGAGGCAAAGTCAAGAGAAGTGGTGGACAACATTGGACGATCAGTTCACGAGCATATACACTGTCACCGAGTAGTGCTGGATTCACAGCTTGACTGCATTTACATTTGCATAGGAATGCGTTAGCCACGTGCAAAACATGGGAAGGCCTTGTCCAGCCAATGATCCGCAAGGCGACTTTGTAACGGGGTTCGAGATCTGTCCCAAAAGGGTTAGGACATGCTATTTGCGAACCAAGAGGCGAATAGAAAGTCGTTAACGCAATGAACGGAAGATCAGACAAACGGAGAGCCATACGAGTCCTTAGAGATCCCCTTGGTTAGCATGCCAACAGGATTGCCAAGCCACAAGCGCTCCTTGGTGTTATGGTCGATTTTGTATCAAAAACATAGACATAACTGACACGCTTTCGTGTGTTGCTTCTTGAGCGACGCATATTGCATCGTTTTTCGTTCTGAAAGCTGCAGTAGAATTGCGAGATGATACAGCTTATAAGTTCTTACAGTTTAGCGCCAAAAAGCGTTTCAAAATTCAAAATTTCAAATATTTCAGAATCGTTATTATGTGGGATAGACTTTTTAAGAGCAGTTTTTGACACAAACTTCTCCAATAGCCCAACAAGCGATTTACCCATTCAAAAAATTAGGATATAAAAACCCATTAAACATCATTTGTAGAACTCGAAATCCCAGTCTGGCATAGTTAGTTTGTGTCACAATTTTTGGCTCGCTTGCTCTTATTAAGACCCTCTTTGCATCCGACGACCTCGAGGGCGTACCACACGTCCCGCCGCGCGCCATCATCCTGCCTCCTGTCTGCGAAAGCGGGCAAAGGTTCTCCGCGTGTGCCTTTGCACCCGCTAGCTGGCAAGAAGCACAATGGGTGAGCATGGTTTGTAAATTCGCATTTGATAAATAAATTGCTTCGCCTCAAATGTTGACAACGTACGATGCATTTCCGACAGAACATGCTGTTGTATGTCAGAAATGTCAGAGTGCTATCATTTTGGATTTATTGCTAGATTTAGGATCATGAGCAATTCTATATTCAAGGGCGCCCAAAATTTACATGCTTACAAAAATTGCTGTTTTCACTAGGCTTTTTGGAAACATGTAACGATTCGTGTACCCATTTAAAAAATTACAGCCCAAAATTGTTCACGATTTTTTCTAATTGAATAATAGTATTTCAAGTCGATTCGTTAGAAACGAATCGACGACATCTCGCTGATATAAGTTTTGGGTTTATCCCGGATCATAGTTCTTCTTTGCGCCCAAAACGCTTGATTTGGGCGCAGCAATGGTTTGTTTTCGGTATACAGTGGTGCGCAAAAGTTTGTCCGCACCTCAATTTTTTCGTGCTCGGTTGCTTCCTTCGCAATTCAGAAAACGCTGTTTGGATATATGGAGCGAAGGACCAATCAAAGAATAGATGTACCGTCCATTTTTGTAAA
>JAASFY010000685.1:0-17213 GCA_023334035.1 Globisporangium okanoganense
CCTTATACCATCTGCCGAGACTCACTTGAACGAAGGTTTTTTTAGTTGCGGATCTTTCATGCTCCGGTTTGAGCAGTGGACTCAGTCAAATGAAAAATGGAGACCAGCACCGAAAAGTAATTTATGTGAAAACGGATAAAACACCATTAAGTTGACAAAAGGCGATGTCTAAAGCTTAAAAAACGAGCAAAGTGAGCATACAAGAGCATTTCATTTCCGCCAATGATCTGGCTGAGATGTGGTTTTCTACCAATTAACCCTAATAAAAACATTTTGACCAATGAAAATAAACCTCAATTTAGCAAGTACTAGACTTTTGGCCAATCCAATTCAAGTATTTTGTGTCCCCATTTTCTTGGATTTTTTCCCGGCGCTTTGTACCTATAATTTTGGAACAGAGGAAGTACCTAATACTCTGAGTCACGTCAGGCTCACGTCAATTCGTGCGAACTTGATAGTTTTGATAGGTTCTGGGCTTTGAAGTCAAACTTCTCTAAAGTACGATTGCGTCATTTTGATTTGAAAAGCCGAAATGTATCACAACTATCAAGTTCGCACGAATTGACGTGAAAGCCGGTCGGCTGTTTTGGTCGGTCGGATCATAATCATTTTGATATTTTGACATGCTGTCGATATCTCTCTCGTAATCTTTTGTCAATTTGTTAAGAACTCTCCCATTTATTGTTGTGCAAAACTTACGTGAAGCAAACCAAAACGAAAATTCTATGGATGTTCGCCGAGCACGCTGTCAGTGACGATTGTAAACATTCGCTCATTCGTACCGATATGCTTGTCCATTCTCCGTTTCCAGTTGGCGCGTTCGTCTTTGATCCGTAATTGATTGAAGCGAGCGATTCTATTGGATCGAGCGATCGAGCGATCGAGCATCCACTGAGATATCCGACGTGCCTTGGAGGAATTTTCATAACTAAATACAGATGTATTTAGATCGTGTTGTGCCACATCAATTAACGGGCTTTTCCAAGTGATCTAAGTACATTGGTCAATGCGGATATTTTCTCGATATCCCTATTTCCTTTAGCCAGCCCACAAAAGGTGGCTACAAACCCTAACGCCAGGCGAGATTGATCACGAAACCTTACATCCAAGCGAGAAACTATAAAACCCTACAGCCGAGCGAAAAACTCCAAAATCCTAAAGCCAAGCGAGATTTGACAAACAAGCCTTTCAAATCTATGTAGGCTTGAAAATGGTGTGGCACAACACGATCTAAATACATCTGTATTTAGTTATGAAAATTCCTCCGTGCCTTGTGACAAATCCAGCAAATCCAAGCCAAGATGCAGCACATCCAAGCGCCACAGAATGCACGCACCCACCTTCAAGAACGCCGGCAAAGTTCACAATCGCAATGCTGAGCACACTCACGATCAAACCAAACAAATCAGCGCAAGTTGACAACCCAGTAAAGACGTAAAGGCGCAAGAAGAGAACGACCACAAGCAACATGCGCATGAAGACAAGAAGCAAGCAGGGACAACTGTGCAAGCATACAACTGCTTGTGGTAGCCACCCAATTGAGAGTATCACGCGTGAACGTGAATTGGATTC
This sequence comes from Globisporangium okanoganense, assembly GCA_023334035.1. Lineage (NCBI taxonomy): Eukaryota > Oomycota > Peronosporomycetes > Pythiales > Pythiaceae > Globisporangium > Globisporangium okanoganense. Next base: position 1,573 of record JAASFY010000685.1, read on the forward strand.
TTTGGTCGCAGAAAGCGCCGCAGTCAATAACTCAACTCGTGCGAGCGTTCGTCCCTCCATTTCGTCACTGTGGGACGGAATGAAGGGTCAAAGAAGCCCAGTTTCTGTCAACAAAAATCGAATGTGGGGTTTCCACACATTGACTCTCGTTTTGTATCGGATCGTTTCCTCTGGAGCCAGCAATCATTTTGAGAGAATGGAGAGATTATAGCGTGAGTTCAGTAGTGATCGCCTGTTTTTCAGTATGAAAAATTAAAGGGACTTCTTGTTTATGGAGGTTGCACGAAAGCTGTTCAAGCCAGGGCTGATGGTACATTATCACTTTCCCTGCCATAACAGATCCGAGTATCTTTGGCAGGGTACGTAAAGTGATCCGGTCCACTACTCGCGCCATCCTTTGTATTTTCGCCGATCGAGTCAGTGCGGCTGCCTCTTTTCTGGCGCTTCAGTGCGCGTCTTGTCTGTCGTCGGGTCGTCGTGAGTGCTGCCAGCCGATCGATCGATCGACACATATGCGCTCTCTCATTTCCACTTCGGGCGCGAGACGAGAAGCATTTCCATTCGACCCGACAGTACATTAGTGTCCGTCCCCCCATCCGTCCGTCCGTCTCCTCCTTCTCCTGTAGCTGCCGTCCGCAATCCGCAGATCCAACCCACAGGTCCACAGGTCCACATCCGCAGAATCCCGTCCAAGCGTGAGCAGCTAAAGCAGTACTCGCGCAATATCAATACAGAATGCTCACCGCCAGCGTAAAGCTCCTGGCGGGCGCCGCCATCACACTGCTTCTGCTGTCAGCGACTGGGACGCAGGCCGCGGGCGTGTGCTACTCGCCGTTCCACGCCGAGAAGTACTTTAGCGAGCCGACCGCGATCGAGAGCGTGCTGCTGAGCGACCTGGCGCAGATCGCGAACGCCACGAGCTTCGCGGCCGTGCGCACGTACCACGCGCAGTTCTACGGCCAGAACGTGATCGACGCGGTCGTGGCCAACGGGCTCGAGGCCGCCATCGGCATCCAGATGGTCGGCGTCAATGGCGCGTCCTACTCATACCTAGCCGACGACATTGCGGCCGCGGTCACGGCCGCCAAAAACCACCCGGAGAGCGTGCTGGCGATCTACGCCGGCAACGAGAACCTTATGAACGGCGACTTTGGCTCGAGCTCGGCCGACGAGATCATCAAGGTCATCACGACGGTGAAAAGCGCACTTAAGGGCACGAACGGTGCGAACGTACCGGTAGGCACGGTCCAGCGGCTCGAAGAATGGCTCCACGCCACGGACGCGGACCTCGTGGCCGCGGCCAGTGACGTCATCGGCGTCAACATCTACCCGTTCTTCACACAGGGCGCCGAGGCCGACATGCTCGGCTCGTTGGACGCCCAGTGGACGCAGATCACTGCAAAGTTTGGCGCCGACAAGGTGCGGCTCACGGAGACCGGCTGGCCCACGCAAGGCTCGGTCTCGGCCGCCGGCAACACACCGTCGCTCGCCAACGCCAAGAAGTACTATGACGTGTTCACGCAGTGGGCCAAAAACCACAGTTCGGCGACCCCGTTCTATTTCATGATGTACGACCTGCTAAGTGCGCACGCGACCGACTACGAGCAGCACTTTGGCATGAGCACGGCCAGCGGCGCACTCAAGTTCAGTTTGGGCTCGTCGTCCCAGAATTCGTCCCAGGCGTCGGCAGCGTCCCAGTCCCAGGCTTTGAGTTCAGCTTCTTATTCGGCGTCCGCGGGATCGGCTGGCTCGAGTGCTTCGGCGGCGTCCATGACTTCGTCCAGCCGCACTGAAGAGGCGGGGGTCGCCGATGACTCTGAGGTCGCTGGCGAAGCGGACCGCAGCGCCGACGAGCTGTTCTTGGCGACCACTGAGGCCACGCCGACCCCATCGTCGACGGTCCTCGTGTCCAGCGCGATCGGCAACGCGATCAACTCCACGTCCACCTCGGGCTCGGTCGCCACCAGCAACACTACCGAGTCCATCCCAGCCACCAGTGCGCCTTCGACGCCGTCCGAGGTCTCCAGCGCGCCAGCTGCGACCAGCACACTCCCATCTGTGGACGACGCGGGCGGCGTGGCGAACGGCAGCGGCCTCAGCGACGTCGAGGACGTGAGCCACGGCTCGTCGGCCTCGTCATTCAGCGGATCCATCGGAAGCTCCAACTCGTCGTCGACCTCGGCCGCAAGCAACGGCCCAGATGTCGGTGATGTGGGCAACAACAACGCGCCCGTGGCGGCCCCGGACCTCTCGAAGCAGACTGTTACGCCCGTGCCCAGCCCGAGCGCGACCTCGAGCCCGAGTTCCAGTGCCAGCAAGGCCAAGGAGCTCGAGACCCAGGAGGCCCAGGCCAAGCGTGCGCGCGTGGTGAGCGGCAATCAGAACTGGTCCATCCAGATGCTGACCGGGATCACCGCGTGCGCCGGCATCGCCGCCATCGCGATCATCGCTGTCTACGTGCAGAAGCGCCGCAACGAGGAGAGCGAGAACCAGATTTCGGTCACGACGGCCGACCCGCGCGACTCGACGCCGAGCGTCTACAGCGACCCACTGGGCACGCGCTTCTCGAGCATCGTCATGATCACGCCCAACGGCGACGGCGTCTGCATCCTCTAAGGCTTCTCTAACCCCAGCCAATCGACGCCGTAAGTAACAAGCTCTGGCTTCTTCTCTCTCTCTTTGTCGTATAGAACACGTATCGTTTGTTGTTTGTTTGTGCTTTTCACCTCCTCTCTTACAGTATGCTAGAGTGTGCTTGTCTCTCCGAGGCTTCAGATGTACTGCCAAAGTAGGTTCTCATTGCCTCTGCTCAGGATCTGCATTGAGACTGCTGCGCAGGCGATCCGTTTCGGGATATCTTGGGAACTGGCTTACCACTCAGTCACGAACGCCCGTGAAACTCCGCCGCCCAAAGGACGCCCGGTCGGTGTGCGTGTGTGAATCGATTGAGAGCGGACCGAACCATTCGTCATTATCTGAGCGGCTTGTGTACCACAGGTGGGCGCAGGTTCATTGATAATCCAGGGTGCACGCGTCCTGTTTGTTGCCAGCAAAGCTAGAGCCCCACCAATGGAGATGATGATGGACTCGTCGCTGGGCTCGCTACCGACGCTCATCGTGCCGGACGACCCCGTGAACGGCGCGATCGAGAAGCCCAAGACGCCGCCACCAGTCGAAATCAACCTGGCGAGGATGCCGTCCGCTGTGTTCAACAGCAAGGCAGCAGCAGTAGCAGTCCAAGGGCCACTCAAGGACGAGCCACCAACTTCACCTGCGGCTCCTGATACGACAGAGTCGAGCCAGCTGAATACCATCAGCCAACAGGCCGATATATCAATCGCAAGTCCTCCTGCAGTCCCCGATCCAGCACCACCCAAAGTCTCAGCAAAGATTTCAGACGGCAAGCTTGAGATTGAGCCCACTGTTGCTGTTGCTGGTACTCCCAGAAACAGTACACAGAGTGCTCCTCATTCGATGAGAGGCACACCGCGAGCCAAATCCAACGGCGACGCGTTCGAGATCGCGATCGGCGAGAGCGAGAGCGAGCAAGACCACAACGCTGATATCAACGGCTCAGGTCCTCCAGCACCAACACTGTCGGCCTCACCCGGGGCCAATGAAGCGATAACGAGAGCTACGTTTGAGCCCGACCCTCAAGCGGGATCGCTAGACTCTATCACAGCGGCAATGGCACTCCCAGCACTAACACCGCCACCAGTACAACCACCGCCACCGTCGGCACCACAGCTCAGCAGCAAAGACTACTCGGCAATGGCGAAACGAGCCAAAGCTTTGGCCAAGCTTGACCGACTCGCCGCGGGGAACAAGTCGGTCTTTGACGCCGACATGCAGGACATTGGTGCGCTGGGCATCGGCATGCAGCTCTATTTCATGCTCACAAAGTACCTGAGCATCGCGTTTCTCGTCATGGGCGTGATCGCGCTGCCAACGATCACGGTCAACTACTACGGCAACGGCGTGACCGACAAGCTCGTGGACCCGCTGCAGCTCGCGTACGCGTCGCTGGGCAACCAGGGCGTGAACGAGGACTTTGCAAAGGACCCGCGCATGTGCCAACCCAACGGCTACATCGACTGCAACTGGACCACGGTCGACACGCCGTTCACGAGCGACCCGCACACGGTCTCGTGGATCATCACGGTCTCCGACTGTCTCTACTCGGTCTGCTTCCTGGTCTTCTACCTGGTCTTCCGATACAAAGCCAAGCAAGCGATCGAGCTCCACATGACCGAGAATCTGACGCCAGGCAAATACGCAGTGTACGTCCGTGGGTTACCACCTGATACCCAGGAGAAGGAGATCCTGGATCATTTCAACGCGCTCTACGATCTCACCAAGGACGACGAGTACTTTCCTCTCTGGCTCAGCTGTTGCTGGGGACGGCGTCACAAGGTCACCAAGGCTCTGAACAGGATCCGAGGCATTAAGAACGTCGGCGTCGTGAAGAACCTCGACCACTTGGCCGGTACGAGCGGCACGAACAAGCAAATGTACCTGGACACGTGGATCGCTGAAGTGAGCGTCGGCCATCCGACTGGCGGTCTGCTGCGTACGTTCCTGAGCATGGAGGCGCTCACGAAGGGCATCTCCGAGACCCAGGAGCTCATCGCGATCCTCGAACTCGAGAAGAAGAACGCGATCCCGGGCAACAAGAAGCTGGCATTCAAGCTCGCGGATGAGAAACTACTCCAGGACGCCAAGAAGAAGCTCGAGCTGCTCAACGCCGGCCTGGAGAAGAAGACCAGCAAGATCAAGGCTTTTAAGCATGCCGGTCCCAGTGCAAGTAGCTCAGTCAAGAAGCCATCAAGCTCCAACAAGGTCGAGCCTGAAGGTCTCACCACAAGCAAGGAGAAAGGAAAGCTGGCACTCAAGGCGGCTCGCAAGGTCGCGACCGCCACGGAGCAGGCGTTCAACCTCGAGGCCTGCCAGTGCGCCTTCATCGTGTTCAACAACCTCGAGTCCAAGCGCCGGTGCCTAAGGGACTACCGCAAGTCCGACTGGTTCTTCCCACATCGGTACCAGCCAAAGGCGCTGCGGTTCCGCGATGGCAAGTTCCCGCTGCTCGTGCAGCCCGCGCCCGAGCCGTCCAACATCCTGTGGGAGAATCTCGAGGTCACGGACCGCGGCCGGTTCTATCGCCGGTCGCTGACCAACTTTGTCACGTTCCTGCTACTGCTCTTCTCGTGCGCGATCATCTCGGGCGCGCAGTCGGCGCAGGCAACGTTCAAGGCCAAGATGCCCCCCGCGGGTCTCTGCGAGTGGTCACTGCCTCAGGTCTTCTACGCGAGTGCCACGTTCGACTCGAACTCGCGGCTCGCCTGGAACCTCAAGTGGGACCAGAACAAGACCTGCACGCCGGGCAGCAACAACGAGGCGCGGTACCACATCGCGTACACGAACGGGATCGTCCGCGACTTCAACTTCAGCCACCCAGCGCCGGTCACTGAGGCCAACCCGGCACCAAAGCGCTGCATCGACCCGTGTGTCTCAGAGACGAGCAGCGTCACGTGCAGTACCTTGCCATGCTTTGACCAGGACATGATCGACGCAGGTGACATTTGCGAGACGTACCTGGAGAGCCACATCCTCTATTGTTTTTGCACAGATGCATTGACGACGAGCATTGACGAGTACGGGTTCTTCAATGGGCCGCAGAACCTCTGGGGGACGTACCTGCCATGCCGAAGCTTCATAACGGACTACCTGGCGAAGAACGCGTTCATCATCGTCGCCGCCGGTGTCGTTGTGATCGTGAACCTGCTGCTCAAGGTGATTTTGCGCCGCTTTGCTGACTTTGAGCGCCACTCGAGCGAGTCCGCCAAGGCGTCGGCGATCGCAATCAAGATGTTCAGCGCGCAGTTCCTCAACACGGGGATCATCGTGCTGGTCGTGAACTCGGCGATCGGTGTCTCCAAGGTGCCGCTCGCCAAGGAGCTCTTCAAGGGCAAGTACCGCGACTTTGAGCGCGAGTGGTACCCGACCGTGGGCATGGGCATCACCATGACGATGCTCATCAACGCGTTCGTGCCGCAGGGCATCCTCTTTGCCCAGATGTTCCTCATCTCACCATTGCTGCGGGTGATGAAGCGCCGCAAGATCCGTACCCAGGACCAGATGAACAAGCTCTACGCTGGGCCGCAGTTTGATATCTCTGTGCGGTACCCGATGATCCTCAACTCGGTCTTCGTGACCATGGTCTTCTGTGGCGGCTCGCCGATCCTGTTGTTCATTGGGGCCGTGGCCGCCGCCGGTACGTTCTGGTTTGACAAACTCTCCATCATCCACCTGTACAGCATCAAGACAGCCTATGACGAAGAGCTCGGCGAGGTCGCGCTGGGCATCCTGCCCTGGACACTGGTGCTCCACTTGGCGTTCTCGGCCTGGATGTATGGAAACACAAATCTCATGCAGTCGCCCACGATCGACCTCACGCGCACGCTCAAGTTCTTTGACTACACAGCCCCAGCCAACTCGAGCGACCCGAACGCGCTTTACGACGCGTTCATGGAGAAAGCGAGCAAAATCGACATCCTGGGCCAGAACGGCTTCATGGTCAAGATCGTGCACTCGAACGTCATGACCATGTTTGTGTTCTTCGTCATCGTGCTCGTGGGCATCTTCGTCTCGACCTTGTGGCTCCAAGTGCTGTTGCCAATCCTTAAGCGCACGCTCTTTCTCATCCTGTGTGCGATCTGGAAACGGCTCCAGCCCAAGCTCGAGAGGTTCATGAAGAGGAGAGCTAGTGACGCAAAGAAGAAGAAGAAGACCAAGGCCCAAAAATCCGCCAAGGTCGCGGTCGGCAACACAGCTTCTATCCCAGTGCCAGCGTTAGGCGGAGAGGCTTTAATCGACCCACCACCAGCAGCAACGACTGCGCCGATCGTGAACGCGATCAATGGTGACGAGGCGAACACCACTCCACCACCAGCACTGGATGATACGCCCTCAGCTGGGACTCCTCAAGCCCAGGGATCGACTGAAGCACCACCGATCGAGCCTAGCCTTGAGGCACGGCCACTAGTATCAGCTTCACCAGCTCCTGATGAGGATCCAAGTATTGTGGGATTGACGCCAACGGGGCTTGGGACGATGCAACCACTCGTACCAAAGTCTGCAAGAGCAGCTGAGCCACTCGCCACTACGATGGAGCTGATACCAGCCTCGACAGCACCACCGGAGGTCACTGCTGTCACCTCGCCTCAGATGGCGGACGCCAAGCCGCGCGTGGTGCCCGAGTTCACCGATTTCTTCCGCAAGACGGTTGCCAGGCGGTTCGTTCCCGATAAGAAGCTCGGTTTTGACAAGAATGCCGACGGCGAGCTCGTCCGCAAGTGGAAAGAGGAGACCGTGATCAACGACACGAAGCGCCAGGCGGGCGAGCAAATGCGCACGTGGGAGGCGATGCAGGCGCCCGTCAAGATCTACGCGATCGAGGTGAATCAAAAGTACAAACTCGCGGTCGCCGAGCTCATCACGGCGTCAAAACGCATGCGCACGGTGTCCAGTGCACTCACCAAGATTGACATTGTCGGCCATGGCCAAGACGGTGGGGATCACACGGTGGAGAAGGAGACCAAGAGTATTGCGCAGGCGGTGACCGAGAACCTCATTGCGACCGAGCCCATGTCGATTCCCAGTCTGAGCACAGCCGCTGTGACTGGGTTATCGGGAGAAGTGAGCACTAGAGCTCCGCCAGACAGCACTAGGACAAAGAGTCCGCGTGTGAATGAGGCAACGACCACAGCTCCAGCAGAGCCCGTTGAAGCCCCAGCCAACATTGTTGCAGAAGCTGCTTCGGTGCCTATATTGCCAGAGGAGACTGAGAGCGGACCCAGCGCTGCCGTTGATATCGTCAATACCTAAGGCTTCATGTCGTGTGAATATATCCCGAAAGTTCAATCGTGCAGCAATGCCTGATTGACCGATGTTGATAGATATATAAGCGATCGTAGATATTTTTCGTGATGGGTTGGCTCTGCTTTCTTCGTTTGTAGATCGTGTCGTGCGGGCGTTGAGAAATCGAGCGCAAATTTCGATCGTCTACTTGGCTTCAGCGTACGTGTAGAAGCCCTGCGCGTACTTCATTCCGAACTCGTCCGCTGACGTGGGCGGGTATTTGAGCACCTTGCGCGGGTTCTCGTCCAGTTCCTACTCAAATAAGCTATCGAGTCAGGATAACAGACTCAACACAGGCATCAAGCTCTCTCTCAGCAACAATGTATGTACCTTGAAGATTGCTCTCAGGTCGGCATCGTGCTTCTCGTAGAGCTTTGCTACACAAGTATCAAGTCAACAACACGTCGCACCATGGTTAGCAAAACAGTTGCCACGATAGCTCTCTCATGCGCTTCACTCACCGAGCTTGTCGGCGATCTGCGTATCGAACTCGAGCGAGTCCGTGTGCTCGCGGCCTTTCGTCGCCTTGAGGTTCTTCACCGACTTGCTCAGGTCCGACTCGGAGATCGTCACGGCGGCGCCAGCTTTGGACTCCATCGAAGTGTTCTGCCGGTATGTGAGATGATGAGCTTGGTATGTGTGTGGCTCTGAGGTCGCCGGTTCTGTTGTGACCACCAAAAGCAGTCCTTCGGGACTGGATGGCGATGAAACGGATTCCCAGACTTGCGAGCCACCAACGCCATGAGATGCGGCTACGCTTTCTGAATTCACGCCACTAACAAGCTCGCCAAATATCTTCAGCCAGCAAAATCAGTTTCCTTCTCACCCGCCAGTCAGTAAAGCTCTCTCTTTAGAATCATCCCGCTTATTAATAAATTCATACCTTTCGCTGATGGTTGTGATGCGAGATACTCACAGCGTCCGAGTCTGAGAGGATATTTCAGATCTCCATAATACTAGCTGGCTAAGCTAGCCACAGCCTCGACACTCTTAACTTCTTCTTTATCGTCATCGTCTTCTTTCTCTCCCTCCTTTGTCTTCTCTTCTTCTTCTTCGCCCAGACTAGAGACCTCCATTGACTGCTCCTGTTTTTGGTCATGAGAGGTTGTGTCTGCATGAGTGTCGTCAATCGAAGACTCTGCCTGTTCTTCCTGGGCTTGAGGTTGGGATGAGAGCGTCGTATCCAGGCTTTCCACTTCGATATCAGACTCTTCTTCTTCAGATGCCGACAGGTAGAACGCATCGAGTTGTTCAGCGTCCGCTGTGACGATCAGGTCAATCGACTCGAGCGTCACTGGCGTGTAGGCTTCCTCTGAAATTACAGCTAGATCATACAAACAAACGACACAAAGTTAGAATCATCATCAAGGGTCCGTCTCAATAATTCCCGTCCTCATAGGCAAGTTTTGCCCCCGAAGAAAGACTAAAAAAATACTCACTCTGGGGCAAACTCTCGCCCTGGTACGTCACGAGCGTCTGGTACGTCTTGATGTCGTTCTGAAAGGCCTGCGCGAGCTGCTGACGCCGCTCCTCGAGCAATTGCCGCTTCAAATCTTCCTTCTCGTTCAGGATACGCAGCTCAAAGAGCTCGATTTCTTCTTGCTAGCAATAAACAAAAAATATATTATGTGAGTCCAGACGTCCAGGCATAATATATAGCAGTAAATATGCAGCCTTATGTAAGCAACCAACCTGGCGTGAGGCAAACGACGCATTCTGCGCTGCCATGTACTCTTCTGTCTTCTGACTAATGACAAAATGCATACAATAGAAGCCACGTTAGCTTTACAATGACACTGTGAAGCACCACATTCAACCGTACACGAAATAATAAATACGTACACTAGGAATTGCTCAACGTCTTCAATATCCTCTGCGATCTTCGCAACGAGTCCACTATCATAGTGACACATTATCAAACAAAGTTAGCCCACCGTCAGTTTTTATCTCCATTCACCCAGCATCATAATGCATTCGCTGAATAAGAGCAAATTATTTGGAACCTAAATGATGATTCAAATAAATAAATACGCACCGCATGCGCGCGATCTGCTCGCGCACTTTCGAGACCTGGTGGAAATTCTGCTGAATGAACTGCTCGCTCTTGACCTGGTCCGCCAGCTTCTTGCGCGCAACGCCAAGCGCATCGCCCAATTTGTCACCACTACCGCAAAAAAAAAAAGATAAAAACGCCATCAGGATATAATCATAAGCGAAGAGCTCATTTCGCTAATGCCCAAATAATAATCGTGTACGCATCACACCTGTCGCGCAGTTGCTCGTGCTTGGTCAGCGCCTTCTCCCACTGCTTCTGCTGCAGTGGGAGGAACAGATCGCCCTCGTTGCGTCCGGACGTGGGGCTCGACACGCCGCGCGTGCGACTGGCATCCTCGTTCTCTTTATTCTCGTTGATGGCGGCCGCTGTTGATTCGCCGGTCGTGCTGAGCGCCGAGCGCGCGCTGTAGCGACTGGAGGGGGACGCGGAGACGCCTGTGCTGCTGTTGCTGCTGGCGCCAGTGGCGGTGCGCTCGAGCTTGATCTGCAGCTCCTTGGACTTGGCCACGACGTACTTCAAGCCCAGCATCTTGGCCTCTTTGGCTTGCTTTTTTGCTTCTCTGGCCAAAAATGAGACCGTACTTATGGCGGAATGGTAAAACTGAAGAATTTGGGTAATTTTAAATAGTAGAACTCTCAAATTTGATAGCAATTTGAAGCATGATGATTCGCTAAAAAGTAAAAATTTGTGTCATTTGATTGGACGGAAAATAACGATATTAATAATTGAAAAGGTCAGTACTGTACGATACCCCGAATTGCGTTTGACAAAATAAGAGCATTCTTGATAGCACGAGCATGACGAAGCAGGCGAACGCAGAGGACTGGGAGGACTGGGAGGATGATAATGCGTCTCACGAGGCACCACAAGCTGTACCAGCAGATGCGCCAGTATCTCCCCTCTCTGTTGGTGTTATTCCTATTGCCAGATTCTTCCCAGGGCTTCCTACAGAAGACGACGAAGATGAGGACCAAGACACGACTTCGTGGGCGTGGGACCTCAAGCACATGGAGAAGGACCTGCTCACTCTGCCACCGCTTTCCAGCAAAGCCATCACCAGCAGTGACAGCAGCACTTGCTCACCGTCATACTCAGCTCGAGACGATGTGACTGAAGGTGACGACAGTGCACTGTGCCAGCGGATCCTGGTCGTCGCAGAAGAAGCGGCGAACAGCATTCGCTCTGGCCGTGAGCGCATCGTGACGCTCGAAGCACTGGCGCTCGTGACCAAACTACACCTGCTCGCGGTGCGCAAAGGCTTCCACGTGGAGCTGCAGCCGGGCGACGCAGAGCTCCAAGTGCCGATGGTCATCGAGCGGCTGCACAAGATCGCGGGCGACTGGGGGGTGGGTACGAGTGTTTGTGTGAGGGAGCTTATATTTGAGGACTGTGGTTGACTGACTATGTGCGTGTTGTGCTGTGCTGTGTATATGTCTACCAGATGGCTGCGAACTTAAGCGACGAGATTCCCGAGCCTGAGCGCCAGCAGATCCACGAGATGAGCTCGCTGCTACACCATGCATTAGCGTCCTGTGATGGCGACATTTCGCCGTTCCAGCAGGTGACTGAGCAGCTCTTTGCGTCGCTCCCAGGCCACAGACTCAAGATCTCAGTTCACTGGATTCGACCGTCAAATACAGCTTTAACAGCCACGACCTCGAGTCTCAGTATGGATCCGTTGCTGCGCGAGTCGACGTATCTCCAGCATCTGCAGGAGATCGCTGACCCGAGTGCAGCCCCTGAGCGAGTGATCACAGTGCTCACGGAAGCGGAGGTGTTCCAGGACTCGAAGGACATCAAGCGCGACGAGCTGGTCATCAATGGCGAATTTGTGGCCGGGACAGTCGGATACAACACGATTGTCGATGCGCTGCAGCGTCAGATCCACAATGTTATGAAGGAACAGATCGGGAAACAGGACGTTGGGGGTGGTGGCGCAGGAGACCAGCGTCACACGTACAACGAGACCACGCGCGATATTGCCAAGCAGATCCTGAACGTGAGTCTCTCTCACTTTGCTTGTCTTTGCTTTATGAACTCAATGTAACCATTGGTGGCTCTCTTATGGCTTCCATAGGCATGCAATCGAACCGAGTCTGGCGGCAGCTCGTACGAGATCCTGGGCAAATTTCTATCAAACCACGAAATGGACACGGTGCTGATCCGCCCGGACTCGGCGAAGGCGGCGCCGTTGGAGATCTACCTTGACGTTGGTGCGTTTCTGGAGAAGAGCAGCAGCAGCGAGGACGATGGAGACAGTGACACGATGTGGGCGTTTGGCGTGCGGGCGGTGCTCTCTGCTGTCACGTGGTACTTGGTGTGCGACGCTGAGGACCCGACCAGCGAACTATACGAAGTGAAGACCACGTATGAGAACCGCCTGGCGTTCCCACTGGCACTCACGGCGTTCCACCCGCTCAACTCGATGCGCAAGGACTGCGGTTCGGTCGAGATCGAGTTTGTGCTGCCGGATGCGAGTTTGTCACACACATCTCCGATGTCAACGGGCACTTTGGCGAACGGCGGATTTGGAGCGCAAGAGAGACGAGATGACGCCCTTGGACAAGTGGATCTGGATTTGGACGAGCTGCTTTGAAGAACCAAGATAACCACGAGAGCTGAACGACAGAGCATTCACAGAAGGGAGCTGCTTTGGTAGGTTGTGCAAACCAGTAGACCAGTTTGCACCGACTTCACAATTTCAGACTCGCGTTTGTATGCCATACGCAGACCAGGCTCTTTCGCATCATCCTTCCACGTCAGCAGATACGAGGCGACGTCACGAAAGCGATACTGACGTTGAAGCGCCAGACAATCCATGCAGCTGAGTGGACATCCGAAAAGGCGGAGGCTTGTGACTGCCTGGGGGAGCGAAAGGGTGGCGGCCTTTCGTGTTTACTCAAACTTATTAACCCGTCTCGACGTTATGTTGCTCAAGTGATTGGGCAACTTTACCACGCAACTGTCGCCAATGAGCCCTCTCTCTCTCTCAGGCAGCATGTGTCTCCTCGCTCCTACTGTACTTGGTATACTACTCGCAACTGAAAATGGACACTGGGCGACGGGAGATGGACACGACTGGACTGGTGACGCAGAACGCCATATTTTTCACTGAAATATCACTCTTCCGTACGACAATCGACCTCTCGATGAGGACATGAGTGGGTGCATCGAACAGCAGAAAACATAGAGCAATAGAGCTGCGATCTCACGCGGACCAGCAGGATAAGATGGCGTGGCGTTGAGCTCTCGTGTGTGGCAGGAAGATGGGATCGGTGCTCTTAATCTTGGGCCTCATAGTCAAGTGTGGCGCTTTGAAACCAACCATTGGCGGCCCCTATCCATTCTGTAAATCGGATAGATCGGGTGTGCCTCTTAGGTGAGATCGTCGCCATCGAGCGTCGGTTTGATAAAACAATGGTGCGACTGAAGTGCTTGAAAGAACCTCGATTCCGAGACCATGGGTTTGGAAGGATCTTATGGTCTATGATACCGGTACAGTACACGTACGTGATTCATAGTAGTGCGCGTGTGTCAAGATGCACTACATGTATCGTCTGGAATCAGAAGGCCACCCGGACCCATTTGTATCGCGTGAGACAGTGCGGTTGGCCATCACTTCGGGGCACCGACACGGACTACGATACACAGCACACTGAATCACTCAGGTGGCTACTAGCACCTCTTCATGTATCCTTCCTCTTGGGCTAAAACTTCATCGTTACTTTAACTAAACACCTCCAAGTTCGTTTTGGATCTCACGTCTACTATTAATAGCATGCATGCATGGCGCCAGGCGTCCCATTCAAAGTTGTCGTTTCTGCAGAAGCGACGCTTGCTCTGTCAAGTGAGATCCTCGCGGTCGTGCCGCTGTTCGAAAAAGTCGTTACAGTTGGGACTTTCATGGTCTCTGATACTGATCTCGCGCCCCGAGTCAGAATGATTCCTGATCCCGCGAGGATCTCGTGCAGAAACTTCAGCACCCATCGTCCTCTCTCTCTCTCTATCCCTCCTCGTGACTGTAATTAATCGAACGTAGTACATCCCAGGAGCAGTAATCTTGACAGTCAACATTGACACTTGACTCCCGGGACCGCACGATAGTTATAGAAGGCTTCGGTGCCGCTTGTTTCCCATTGTGTGTACATTTGTGATGGTTCACTGATGATATTGTCGCTATTAAAGATGCGATTGATACCCCAGTCTGTGTTCGTGCCTGACCTTGCCCATCGCAGTCTCGCCAGTTTCAAGGTCCCACTTCCGATTTTGAGCTCTCGCGCACAAGTCGAATCCAGTTCACCCCGCAAACCCGCTTCTCACTCTCTTTCCACAACATGCTGTCATCTCTCTACGAGTCGCTGTGGTGGAAGCCACCTGCGCTTGCGCACGAGCTGCCACCCAAGTGCCGTGACGACGGCCACGTCAAGCCAAGCCGCTACTACACCGAGCTCAAGGAGCGCTTCCCAGACATGACTGACACGGAGCTCCTGAACGCCAACAATAAGAAAGTGTTGTCGCCTGAGAACGGCTCCAGCGCCGTCAAGGCCGACGTGGTCGTGGTCGGAGGTGGCATCCTCGGCCTTTGCTACGCGATCCAGCTCAAGACCGTTGCGCCTTACAAGCAGATCGTGGTGCTCGAGAAGAACAAGGCGCCCACGTACAAGATCGGTGAGTCGACGCTCTCGAACTTCAGCCGCTGGATGAACACGTACGTGCTCGACTCGGTCTACCTGCTGCGTCTCTTTGGCGCCAAGGAGGGGCTGAGCTTCTACTGCGTCGAGGAGACTGGCGAGCGCGTGAGCTCGGTGGACGTCGGGAAACTCGACGTGTCATACCAGCTGGACCGCCGCGTGAGCGACCTCTTCTTGACACTATGGGCGCAACGCTTGGGCGTGCAGGTGTACTACGGCGTGTCGCTGCTGGACGTCGTCACACCTGACCACCTCGCCAAGAAGGCCGCGAACGGCATGAACACCAACAGTGAAGATGACATGACTAGCACAATCAGTGAGACCAGCAGCCCTCCCAGCTCCAACGCCGATCCGTTCAAGAAGTTTGAGAGCTCGGTGACGTGGAAGAGCGGCGATGGCGTCGCCGGCAAACTCACGACGCACATGGTGTGCGACGCGTCGGGCTTTGCCCGCAAGGTGGCGGGAGACTTTGGTCCACGAGAGAGCTTCGATGGGTGGAACCACAACGCGTACTGGGCGTACTTCAAGGAGAAGGACATACCTGGGCCGATTCACGAGGGGCTGCACGAGTGGGATCGTCCGACGACGCGCCACATCTGCTTTCCCGAAGGCTGGGGCTGGTTCATCCGCCTCATCTCCTGGGAGCACGCGTCGCTGCCCAAGCTCATGGACATGCTGCTGCACATCATCGAGCTGGGCGTCAGTCACACGCCCGCGGACGAGCTGCCGTCGACCAAGGAGCTCTCGGTGATGTTCGACTGTCCGTACGACTTTGTCAATTCGATTGGCTGGGCGGTGCGCGATGATGCCCCCGTGCACCTTGGGCCAGGGGTGGTCGCCACGGGGAAGACGATGTTCCAGTACTACCAGAAAAAGTACCCGGTGCTCGACCAGGTGATGGAGAACCGCTACACGCTCCTGGAGCGCTACTACGAGAACCGCACGTACTTCACGCTCAAGAAGATGAGTTTCAAGAG
>JAASFY010000686.1:0-17190 GCA_023334035.1 Globisporangium okanoganense
ATGCCGCTGCGGTAGTACTGCCATGTTGGTACGTACCAAGCGAGACGACCATCAAGAGTATCAGCGACCAAGGTATCAAAAGTATCAAACGTATCAACCGTATCAAACGCATCAAAAGTATCAGGAGACGTACGAAGGTGACAGTCTCGTACCCGGGCGGGCTCTTGTAGTCGTTCCAGACTGTGACGTTGGTGACTTCATCGACGCTCTCGATGTAAAAGTAGCACGTGCCGTCGCTTTCGTCGCAAGCCGTCGAGGTCATGTTGTGCGAGTAGACTTCGAGTGCCGCGTTCACGCCGTCGGGCTTCTCGAGCGATGTCCAGAGGTGGTCGTCCCCAGGCGCGAAGGACCGGTTCGCCGTGTTGAATTCGTCGCTCATGACCAGCTCCCAGGTGTCGCCTCGAGAGCTCACGTACGTCTGGCGGTCGGCGGGCGTGGCCGGGTCCACCCATGTGCGGACGCCCGACTTGGCGGCGAACTCGACGGCATTGGACTGCCTCTGGGTGAGCATTGAGACCAAAGCGACTGCTGTAAGAGCGCTAAATGAGCGTTTCTCCATTGTGGTGTGTGTCTCTATCGATCTGTAGTGGCGGTCGTCGTTTGGCTGATATGGGAATGGCGAGAAGGCAAGAGACTCGAGGGGATTTATTTCTTGAGAGCGCCAAGGATCCATTCTGAGCCAACGACCGCCTCGTGCGGCTGGTATCAAAAACAATGTCCACTTTCGGAGGAGCCTCAATGAACGCGTGGGACGGTTCTTTCTCCGTCTGTCGTGACGACCACCATAATGTTTCCAGATGGGATATTTTATACTTTTGATACTTTTGATACTCGCCTTGATATTTTTAATACTCGCATTGGTACTTTTGATACTCGTCTTGGTACCTTTGTCAACAGCTTGCGCTGTTCCTGGCGGCTCTTCAGCACTGATCTTGCTCTCTCTTTCGCCAGTCGATGCCCTTCTCCAGACGACCACTCGATCCACTTGTCCCACGCAGAACCGCCATGAGCCACTCGTTTCAAGCTGATATTCACTCTATGACACAGCCAAATGCTCGCTTGCTCGATCAACTGCTGTGTTTGTCTAAATAATGCCCAGCACGCGCAGACGGCTGTCGTACTCATTGCGGCCAATGTAGCTGCCGATGAGCGATCGGTCGCCGCCGTCGAACGCGTGGCGGCCATGCATCACGCGCTGGTTGTCTACGACGATCATCTCGCCCACACGCAGCTTGAGCGTCGCCTCCATGCTCTCGTCGCGCAGGATCTTCATGAGCGTCCGGTGGTGTCTGTAAAACTTCTCCACGAGCTCAAAGGGCAAGTGGGTCAGCGGCGCGCGGTCGTAGTCGTTGTGGCGGAACTGCACTACGTTGTTCGCGTGGTCGACGCGGATGATCGGCTCCATGGTCGCAAGGTGCGCGTCGTTGTCGAAATGGTGGTAGTTCACCGGCGTGGTCGTTAAGAACCGATACGCCTCGGGGTCATGGCTGCGAAGCTTCTCGACGACGTGGAAGGCGTCAATGTACCGACTCTCACCGCCCTCGCCGGCCTGGGCAACGCAGTTGAAGATCTGCAAACCCGGTGGGTCGCGCATGTACGTGCCGTCCGTGTGGTGCAAGAGCTCCAAGTTAGTGGACGCCGTGTCGTTGTACTCCTGCTCCTCCGTCTGCGGGTTCGTGGTCCACATTTCGCCATAGATCGTGCGCAACACAAAGCCGATCTTGCGCGAAAAGCGCTCAGTCTCGTCCATGGACGACGGCGTCCCCGAGATCAGCACGAGGCCGTACTTGTAAAGGTCTTCCATGGCTGGTTTCAGGTCCGCCATGGTCGCGTTAAAGTCGTGCTTGGGGATTTCGAGGCTGCGGTCCCAGAGTTTGCGTGTCGCGAGTGTCTGCTGGTGGTGGTTGGATGGGTACGGCCCCAGGCCGCTCGAGTACGCGTGGTCGCGCAGCCATTGTGGGTCAAACGTGCTCGCGCGGCACGTCGTGCCTTTCTGGGAATCACACAATAGCATGTTAGCCTCGATGATTATTTTGCCATGTGAAAATAAACCCAGCAATAAATAAATAAAACGCACCACGCTGTCGTCCCATGCGATCGTGACCGCGCCGTCGTCGCTGACCTCGAGCGTGCGGAACGCTGGGTCGAGCGCGATGGACGCCGTGTCGATCTGGCGCTGCTTGGTCTCTGGGTGGAGACACTCGGGACACGTGCAGTGGTCGCGCAGCCAGAGCTTGTGGAACTTGGCCGAGAAGCCGTCGTGCCACGTCACGGCCACGGCGCTCTCGCCGCTGAGCTCCTGCACACGCGCGACACCGACCGCAGCTGCTGCTGGTTTCGCGGTCGTGGACGCGAACGAGCGCCTCAGGCGTCGTTGAGATGCACTGGTGGTGGTGGTGGTGGCCGTTGTGTTGGTCCGCAGCAGCGCTCGTAATGGCTGTGTGAGCAGGCGCATGGTGTTCGCTTGTGTGTCTATGATGAGGTCGTCTCTCTCTTGCTTGTCTGGTTGATGGCGCGTTGCTTTGTGAGAGCGATCCCAGAGAGACCGCAATCATGTGACTGAGCCCAATTCGTGGTTTTGCACGCGCGCGTCACCCACCACTTGAAGCGCGCAGAGACGGTGACGCGGTGCGGATAAGAGCGCGGGGAAGGTGATGAGATTGATACGCAGCTTCGTGCGACGAGAGCGCCACGACATGGGCATTTAGGATGGCACGATGAGGTCCTCATGGATATCCGGATAGCAAAGCCATGCACACAGCCAGCTTACACACAGGCAATGCACCATGTTCATGAGCATTTTGCGTCATCACAATCCGTGCATTGCGTTATGCAATGGACAAAATGCACCAACATATTAGCGACGGAAATTATACAAATGTTCGTTTCATCAATCTGTCTGACTCGGTCGGCAAGCCAATCCAAGCCGGGCCGGGCCGAGCCGAGACAATCTCCAAAAGCTCCAACTTCAGCTCGCAAGCTAGTCGAGCCGATGCCCCGCCACAAGCTCAAATTGACTGCCCATACAAACTTCAAATGCATATCGGCCTCTTACAAATTCCAAGTGACATCGGCTCACGCTGGGCCGTTGTTTTGGGCCGCTCACAAGCGAAAGAAAGCCCCCGTCGCCACCTTCCAAGTCAAAGATGATGATGATGCAGCGCTCGCTCGTGCGCTCGGCCGCCGCCGCCGCGCCACGCAACTCCACGGTCGCCAACGTGCGCCACTTCCGCAAGAGTACGTCCTTGTATGCCTAATGTATATCTCTATCTCTGTAGCTCTTATGATGTGACTATGGAGCTCTTCGTTTTGTGAAGCGGATGGAATTCCGGTGGTCTTTTTTGGTTCAATGGACGCTAATAATGTATTTGCTGCTGATGGTGGCTGTTTATCTTTGTAGCTGCGCCTGCGAAGCTCACGGAGAACAAGCAAGTGAGCGGTCTCGCCGGTATCGTCGAAGGTGAGCTGCTTATTGCGTTATGTATGAATTACAGAGCATAACGACTGACTTATGGTCGTGTGTATATTATCATTACACCCATAGCCGACAATGCGACTTTCACGACCAAGGCGTACCATTACTCGAGCATGGCGCTGCTGGGCCTGACGCCCGTCGCGTTCGTGCTGAGTCCGTCGCCGATCGCGCTCCCCGTAGACTTTGCGCTCGGCGTGCTCTTCCCGCTGCACGCGCACATCGGCATGAACAACATCATCTCGGACTACGTGCCGAAGGAGACGCGTACGCTCGCGCGCCTCGCATGGTTGGGCGTCACGGGCGTCATGCTCCTCGGCTTCCTGCGCGTGAACATTGAAGGCCCGGGCCTGACCGAGACGATCAAGACCGTCTGGCGAGAGTCCCCGAACAAGAAGCACGAATAAACAAGGTGCTTGCTTGCCACAAGCTCTCTCTGAGGCACTCGGCACTGGGATTTACTAGGACGAACCAAACGTGATGGACGGAGCCAGGCGATGGATGGATGGCCAGCCGACTGTGCCAGCAGAGAGAGAGAACGATTACATGAACCCGCACAGAAACAATAAACTTTACTACTTCACACCCCATACACACACCAAGGCGCACTAAGCCAATAAATCCTACTGAGCTGCTCATTTATTTATTCAAAATTTATTTATTCTGCTGCTGGCAAGAGCACGGTCGCGAGGCCCTCGACGACGACCTCGCCACTCGCCACTTTCTCGCAGACCGTCTCGCAGTCCACGAAGCGCTTGCGCAGTTTCACGACGCGGATGCGTGCACGCACCTCTTCGCCCACGAGCAGCGGCGCGCGCCACCGCAGTTGCTGCGAGACGTATACGGCGCCGGGGATCGTCTTGCCAAAGATCGTCGCGAAGAGCGAC
Organism: Globisporangium okanoganense; assembly: GCA_023334035.1. NCBI lineage: Eukaryota > Oomycota > Peronosporomycetes > Pythiales > Pythiaceae > Globisporangium > Globisporangium okanoganense. The sequence continues at coordinate 4,360 of JAASFY010000686.1, forward strand.
GCGCTCAGCATGCCCTGCACGATCGGCGCTTGGGCATTTGCGTGCTGCAACGCGAACGCCGCGTCCGTGTGGATCGGGTTTGAGTCACCCGAGAGCTCTGCGAAGCGCGTCGTGTCTCGTAGTGTGAACGCGTGCGTCACGTGGGCGTCCACGCCGATTTGCGGGAGCTCTCCGCGCGGGAGCTAAATTAAGATGGAACGCTGTGAGTGCACGGCGATAGCGTGCTTCGTGGCGCAGATAGCAGATGCACAGCAGACGCACCTGTGTTAGTGCCCCATGGAGCTGGAACTGCGCTGAGCTGCTGGTGCTGGTCGTGAACACGCGCACGCGTCGCACGGTTGAGAGCGCTCCTCGTCGCCACATTATCTGTCAAGGTGATCGAATCGTCTAATGTTGTTGGCTCGGGAAAAGTGGGCATTCTTATTGGCTTCTAATACAAGCCCACAAGCAATCGAAAAGCAATATGCCGACAGAACGCAGTGCCGCCTCGACGCGCATGCGCATGTAGCACTGGGGCCAACCATGTGCGCACTAGCCACAGGCGGAGGTGATGGTGCTGACGTGACCGGGCGCCTCTTCAGCAGCCGACCCCGTGGCGATCAGTATCAAAAGCGTGGCGTAACGCTGACGGGTCGGCCATTATGCGCCAGCAGCGACTATCCACCACCGCGTTGCTCCTCATCTTCGTCTGCTTCTTGACACCATGCGTGCGTGCACAAGATGACGCGTCGTCGCTGTCGCTAACAGATGTGCGTGAGCAGAACGGCGTGCTGCTGCTCTCGGCGAGCGACCTGCCGGCTGCGGTCACGGCGTTCCATCCGCTCTTCGTGCTCTTCGACTCGCCCATGCGCAACGGCAGCTTAGAGCTCTTCCGTGCGTTCGGTGACGCGGCCGTGGCTCTACGCGCATCTCAGCGGGAACTCGCACCGCGCCTGCGGTTCGCCAGTATCGACGCCACGGAGCCGTCGTCGCTCCCCGAGGTGCTCAACATCCAAGGCCTCCCAGCCATGGTGCGCTTCCGGTGCTCGCCCAAGGTTACGAGTCTTCTCGACACCCCAGTCCCAGATATCAACGTTACAACATCAGCTACTGACATGATCATTATCACAACCACAGTGGCGACATCGACGTTGACCGAGTGCTCGCTGGACGACGCTGACGTGGGCTCGTACACGGGTGGGCGCTCGAGCGCCGAGCTCCAGCGGTTCATGCTCGACCAGCCGCAGAAAGAGGTGACGGTGCTGTACGACCGCTTTGCGCTCGAGGCGCTCGTGGCGTCGCACCCATTCGTGGTGCTCGTCGTGGTCGACGACCGCGACACCCAGCCGTACTTTGACGCGAGCTCACTGGCCCAGACCGACGTGCACGTGATCAGCTCGTACGCCGTGACCGCGAACCGCGCGCTGCTCGACAACGACGAGGAGAGGCAGCGAATCCCGTCCGTGGTCGCGTTTCGAGACTTTGGGAACACGCGCATCGTGTACAACGGACCGTGGAAGAAGAGTGCGATCGCAAGCTTCCTGCAACTCAACAAGTACAGTCTCGTGTCCACGTACACGCCGCAGTTCTCTGGCTATTTCTTTGACGCCCGCGCAACCGCCCACGTGCTGCTCTTCTCGGACGCCAGCGAAGTTTACCACGAGCTGCTGCTCAGCCAGGCCCAGGAACTCGCCCAACAGTACGCGAGCGCACTCGGTGGCGCCATCACGCTCCGGTTCGTGTTTGTACCAAAGTACGAGACGGAGCTGCGTGCCGCCATGTTCGTGATGAACCACCACGTGCCCATGGTGCTTATCGTCGAGGACGTCGGTGCGCCACCGCTGAGATTCAAAGTGTTTGGAGAGGACCTCGTGGTGGCGCTTGATACTTTGGCGTTCAAGTCCGTCCTTGGAGGGCTGCTCGCGACCAAGTTCCCGCCAGTCTTTGGCATGGCCGACGATGTTAACACCATGGTGATCTACGACAATCTAGGCTTTGAAGATATCACCACCATCGCGTCCAGCAAGGCTCCGACTTCTTCTAGTGTTGTGGTCGTCACTGAAGAGCCCAGATCATCGCGAGAGCTTCGAGAGGTGCAAGTATCAGCGGTGGTGGGAGATTATGACGAGGCGCTGTCGCCCTGGGAACTTCACAGCCAGCAACAGCATGTAGGGCCAGTGACGAACGCGACCAGCGCGTCCTGGGTGCTCAGGCAGCAGATGCACAGCCACGTGGTCGTGTGCTTTTCGTCGCCGCGCTGCTATGCTTGCCAAGAGTTTGCCAAAGTCTTTGAGCAGGTCGCGAGTATCAAAAGTATCAAACCTGAAAGTACCAAAAGTATCACCGATACGCTTCCAGCGGTGGTCTTTGCCAAGGTGAACGTGGACGAAGTCGGCATTGCACGGCTGCACCTGGACTTTGACCGCCTGCCGAGCGTGTTTGTGTTCCCGCGCGGACGAGGGCTGGCTACGATCGCGTACACTTCGCGTAGCTTCATAGTGGCAGACGTCCTCGCGTTCGTAGAGGAGAGCTGTCCGCCATAGTGGAGAGCAATACTTTAGTATCAAGTAAAGTATCAGTGATACTTTTGAGTGAGTTCTTTGCACAATCTAAACACACATCTATTCAAGCCAAGCAAAACAGGCCGAGCTGGCTGGGAGGGTGTGGCCTCAGATGACGGTTGCAAGGTAGTCGCCGCACGCGAGCGCCAGGGCGAGCAGCAGGCCCTTGTTCCGCGTGCTGCGGCGGTCGCGCTTGCGTTCGTAGAAAGCGTATCTGATACCAATTGCATACAACACTGTCAGAATGATTTGATATTTTTGGTATCAAATAGCAATGCTGTTGATACCTTTCGTCGTAGAAGCCCTTGGCGTACACTGCGAGGATCCTATCGAGGTCGCTGAGCTCTTCCTCCTGTTAATCATCGCCATTGGACAACACGAGCTGCCTGAGTGGATAATTCGAACGAGCCCACCACCAACTTGCGCTGAAAAACATACCTGAGATGCCTTGAACGAGTCCCACGCGAGCAGTTTGCCTTCTTCGTCCTCCTTGTCTGCGAAGTGGAAGACGCAGCGCACTTTCTCGGGGATCTTGGCCTTCCAGTTCTCCTCCGCCATGCTCTTGACCAGTAGCTTCTCCTGCTTCTTTGGCATGTTTGCGACCTGAGTATCAAGACAAAAGGTATCACAACATGGACTCAATAAGTATCAGAAATCACAACAACGGTTGATACTCAAACGCAATAAGGTACATGCAGCGCGAAGATCTCTGCGAGCACCGTCTTCTGGGTCTCGATCATCGAGTCCAAGATGACCTTTGACTCGGCCTCGTTCACAATGTTGTCGCTGTCCGCGTCAAACAACTGGAACTGGTCTACAGACAGGCACCAACATTCAATGGTACGGTCAGCAAGACAATGAAATACTTTAGTATCAGAGACAGCCAGCTGTAACAGAGCAGAACGTACTCTCGAGCCACTTGGCCGTGCTGCCGCTCGCCAGCACCTGCAGCAGCTTCTCTGCCTGCTCGACACTCACTTTCCCTATTTGGTACCAACAAAATGAGCTCTTCGTTAATCCTGATACTTAAGTACCAAAATATCCAAAATATCACTACAGCAAACCCTACCGTCCTTGTCCTTGTCGAGGTTGTCAAAGAACCCGGCGGCGCTCGCGCACTTGTGCTTGGCGAGCTTGAGTTTGAACGCCTCGACGTACGCGCTCGCAGTGGGCGAATGCAACTCGCTCTCGTCCATCACGGCCACCTTTGCACTGTTCTGCCAGGCCTCGTCCTCGATCGTCTTAATGAACGCGACGCAATCGCTCACAAGCGCTTCAAAGGCCTGCTTGTCCACCTGCGCCGTCGGATCCCATTGCCTATCCACCTGGTACTGACTGAGCCAGGACGCCAGGCCGTCTCTGCCCGCAATGCCATGGTCACCTAGCAGCTTCTTGGGCGTCGGGTCCTTTGGGATCTGCTCCACGAGCCGCTGCACCGACTGGATCGTCTTGAGCTCCACGAGGTCCTCTGCGTGCCAAGCAAACGAAGAGAGCGCCACGGTGAGCCAACCCACAAGCAAACAGCAGTATACGTACAGTGAAAGGCAGCGTTACGATACCGATGGGCGTCTGCTGGAAGAGCGACGCGAGCGGCCACTTGCTGGGCGTGCGCGCCGCCGCCGATGACGAGAACCGGCGCATTTGTTTGTTTTTCAGCTGCTCACTCCACTCAAAAAAGCGGCACAACAACCGCACTCGTCAAGCTACGAGTGCACTGTTTACACTCGATAAAGTACGACAAATATGTGAGGGCGTTCGTTTAAGTACGAATGACACATGCAAGAATCGTGGTGTGAAAATGGTGCAGCCTTCTTCGTACGTCAACGCTCGCTGTGTGTGTGAAGAGCTCGTCTTGAGTATGTGCTACTGCCATAAGCTGCAGCTTCGCATGCATGTGCCACTCAAGTTGGGTCGTGACGCGAAGAGCTAAACAGCCAATTTGAGTTCCGATCCGCAAAGAGTCGCGGCCGTCCCACACAAAAGTGGATCCATCCATCTATCGGCCAGCCGCAGTTGCCTGACACCCAAGCGAAACACACACACGAGCGGGCCGCAGTGAGGATGAAGAACGTGGAGATCGCGGTCCGCGTCGTGGGCCTTCTCTACGCGCTGGCCATGCTCGTCCTCATCCTCGAGCTCCAGAACCAAGACATCAGTACGACATTAGTCCCCAATAATATGGCCAATTAAGTTGGCCCCAGCCCATTAACACCACCACACTGACCTTTACTGTGTTGGCCCCCCATGGGCATAATAATAATATTTCAGACAGCATCATGCTCATCACGGTGTACACGATGGTGTTCACGTGTCCGTGCCTCTGGGCGCTCATCCGGTTCTGTCGCGCCTGGGCCGCGCGCCGGCGCATGGTCGTGCTGCCGGACCGCAAGCCCAAGAAGCGGCCGGACATAGCCGTGGCCAAGGACAAGCAGGTGCAGCGCACGCAGGCCGAGATCCTGGCCGAGCAGCGCGCGCGCGTCAAGGACCTCCATGGCGTGGGTGAGCCCAAGAAACCCAAGAAGCCCAAGAGCCCCACGCGCAAGGGCCCGCCCAGCAAGAAGAATTAATTAATGAGACGGATATAAAGCAAAAAATGATATTCTAAATATTTGTTTTTTATTTGTTTTGTTTCTTAGCTGCAGGTTGGATGGCCTCATTGGAGCGAACAGCCAACCGGGCCGGTACCTCCATTGACGACGACGGCAAACCACCAGCTCCACCCACGGGAGGAGCAACACAGCGAACGCTTCTTCGAGGCCGTCTAGGACCTCGAAGGGAAGCAGTTCGTCGACAAGGGCTTGTAGATGATGTTGACAGGAGTGATTTCCCCAAGTGTGGCTTTCTCAAAGACCGCTGGCTTTAACTCCACTCAATAATAATACATCATTTCCTTCAAAAAAACATTGGAGCGAACACCTTAGTATTCTCTACGAGGCCAACCAGGTTAATTAGCTAGATATTGGGACAGTATAATATGGTAGTAATATTTATAGGATGAATGTAAATAGGGCTGGGCTGGCTGGGCAACTCACAACGCAGGGGAGAGCGGCAGCGGCAGCGTCATCATCGCCATCGCGGACGGCGGGCATACATATCAGTAGGGGTGCGTGGTTGGTTAGACCGGTGGGCTGCGGACCATGGGTCGGCTCGTGACGGCTCGGGGACGGCTCGTCCGCAACGGTTAAGCCCTAGTGGAAGCGCCCAAACACGCTCAGACGCGGACTGTTGTCGCTGCCCGAGCCCGCCTTCTTCTCGTTCACGTCGAAGGACTTGTTGTTGTCCAGGTTGAGCACGAGCCCGGACGACCAGCTCGAGGTGTCGAGCTTCTCGACCGACGACTGCACCGAGACCGGAAAGTCCTTCCAGAGCTCGTCCGACGCGAGCGGGTCCGCATTGTTGGCCGCGGATGCTCCGGACGCGGCTACGGACGAGGCCGAGCCCGAGACCGCGGACGCACCGTCCACAGGGGACGAGGCCGACGCCGATGCGGCCGGGGCGACGTGGTCGTCCGACGGCTCCTCGTCGTCCTGCGTGAGCGAGAACTTCATCAATGCGTCGATGGCATCTTGAAGGTCCGGGTAGCCCGACTGATTGCTGCTGTTGATGGCGCTGGCGCCGTTGCTGATACTGTTGCCATTGTTGCTCTTGTTGCCGCCGTGGTGCGTGGGGGACGACAGGGGCAGGCCGCCCATGGGTCCGCTCACGAACGCGTGGTGGCTGCTGATGTGGCTGTGGACATGGTCGCCAGCATAAGTTAACTTGGACTGCGTCGACGCTCGCGATGGGACCGGGACCGCGGGGCCCCACGCGCTTTTGTCGAACGACGACAATAAGGAGTAGTCCTTCGGGTACGAACCACCCAGGTGGTGGTGCGACTGCTGCTGTTGTGGATCCGCGCCGTAGAGGTAGTTGTTGTTGCTGCCGCTGACTGGGGACGGCAGTGGGCCGAGGTCCGAGGCCGCGAGGCCGCCGAGCCCACCGACCAGGTGGTCCTTGTGGTCACTCAGGAACATCGAGCCCATGCCCGGGCCCTGGGGCGAGTACTGCGGCGTGCTGTAGCCCTCGACCTCCTCGTGGATGAAGCGGCAGCGGCTCCCGTACGGACAGTGGCCAGAGCCCCAGTACGACTTGCACTTGGTCGTCTTGTACTTGGGGTGGCGCACCACGTGGCGCAGCTCGCTGAGGCCGTGCGCGAATTGACACTTGGCTGTAAAAATAAATAAATAAAATAACAAATAAAAAAATAAGAAAAGAGAGTTAGTGGCGTGACGACATACAATCAAATAAATAATAATAATGCGGACGCACCTCCGTAGCGGCAGTTGCCAAACTCCGAGAAGCGCTTGCAGAGCTCCGTTTTATAGAGCGACGACTTGGTGCCGTTCTTCGGGCTGTTCTCCTCGTTGAGGTACTGGTCGTCGCCCTGGAGGTCGTAGCCATCGTTCACATTCGTGTCGAGCTGCAGGAAGCTCTCCTTGGGCATCGAGTAGTAGTTCAGGTGGTCCATGGACGAAAGCAGCATATTGGGTATGCGAGTGTACTGAGATACGAGTTGCGGACGATGGATGCGGATTGCGGTTGTGGACGGTTGCGGATTCGGACTAACTCAAATCAGCACCCACACGTTTGCTCGGCTAGACACTCGGACTGGTTTCTACGTTCGCGGACGCACGCACGCACACAAAACGCGACACGTAGAGGACTGGTGAGGGGGCGGGGTGGAGATGGAGGGGGTGCGTGAGAATCGGATGGACGAACACGGGCGGGGGCTGCGTCGTCGCGGTCGGAGAGATCGAGAAATGAGTTGCGCGGCCGTCACCAGTCGTCTCGGGCCGGGCCAAAACGAAGAAGACACTCGCGCAAAAGCGAAAGCACGCGGGAGCAAGATAAAAACTAACCAAACAGGCCAAACAACTCCCCCTCGCTCGTCCCTTGTTTGGCCACACAAGCAAAGCGAACAAGAAGCAAGCAAATTGCGTGACACCCGCTCTGCACCGCGACCTCCGTCCCACAATCGCTTGTTTCACCTACTTTTCGAGGTTTTTCTAAATAGAGCATTCTAGAACCAAATCAAAGCAAAACACATATATAGCCTCGAATATGAGGTTTTGAAGGTCCCGAGTCCCACTCTTTGCTCACTCGCAGTCAGAGCTTGCTTCTCCGGACGTATCCACACATATTTTGACCCGAGAAAACAAGTTTTTCTTGCGATATCGCCGATGGATTCTGGATTCTGGATTCTCGGTCGGTTTGTTCTGTAAATGAAATTCGCCACTCCTCTGTCAACTTGTAATTAGTGTTTGTGCTTGCGTGGTGACACGTCGAAAAAACAAGACAAAAGCACACAAAATATCCGGTTTCCAGCACACAAACGCGCTCACAAATTTTCTGCGAGAAAGATGTTTTGCAACATCCTGTTTTTCTTTCGCTTTCATTTTTGACGAATCGGATGCGAGTATTTTTACCCCTAGTTGTGAGGGCGTTCTTTGACTTGATTTCACTATGGAGACCAAAATCCAGATGCTGCGGTGTGACAAAGCCGGCTCAAAAACGACACCCAGCAAAAAGCCAGCACACACGCTAACGACCTGTCAAACAGCATACTCTGGTCCCTCACGAGACTGTATTCGATAGTTGTGGCTAATATAAATTGAAATTTTCCAATCCTGGCCAAGAGACTACCTGTCGCAACTGGATCTTTTTTGGATTTTGGCTCGCTTGTTTGATCAGATACGCCATCGCGATTGCTCGTCTCTCTGGTTATCAGAACGACTTCTTTCGCAGTCCCTCTGGCTTGTGTTGAAGTTGACTTAAGCCACACAACTTGCTGGCTTGCTTGTGTGTGTGTGCTTGCAGGACTTGCTTGTTTGCAAGAACAAGAACATGGCTACATTGTGATGTTGCCGAGGAAACGGGTGGCTGCCACCCGTCTGTTCGAGCCTGCCCTTTGAAATTGAGCGGTCGCCATTAAACTGCAGACAACAAGTGGAGCTGTGTATCGCGTTCAGTTTGACAACGCACAAGAGTAGAGGCGCAGACTAAGATGGAATGGTACCTCACATACCGGTGATGCGTTGGGTTCATGAAGTCGACCATAGCGGAGAAGGAGGAGTAAAGGGACCAAAAGCGAGCGAGAAGCGAAAACAACAGAGAGGGACATAGGAATGGGGGAGACGTCGCTTCTCGTCTGGTATCACATGCCAAGAATCAATTGAAACCCTGCGTCGGTGCTTGCGATGGTACTGTACGCGACAGTAGCTCTTCTCGTCACGTTGCCAGTATTGAGCTGCTGGCCCTGATCAAGTTGAAGTGGGCAAACTGTAGCCATCTTGAGAATGTGTACTATGCTATTTGATAGGCACTCCATTTGATAAAAACAAATTAGCCATGAGAGGTTGCAGGCTTGCATCAGTTGGTCGAATTTGCTATTGGAAAGGAAACCGTAGTGAGCACAAATCAAACCATCCGTCGAGGCCAGCCTCGTCTTCTTATAGTGACTCCACGGTTGTCTCAATCAGCAGAGACCGCTGTCGTATAGTGAGTTAAACACTCGAACTCACGTATTACGAGCGATCTTCTGTCCGTACTACCGGGACTTTATGGTCGATGCCCAGAGGGTTCAGCTTCCTCAGCTACAGTACAATTTTATACATGGACGCCTGGTATTGAACATCGACGCCGTGGCCAAGAATCGCCAATTCTTTTTTTGATGACCTCGAGGCCCGGCTCCTGGCCAGGGTTGCTCCTTAACTCAGTCTCTTTCGTGAGGCTGCACCAGATCAAGGCGATCCGCATGAGGCAGCTCCACTTCGGTGTCAAGAAGGTTCGCACACTCTGATACTAAAGTATCAAGAATATCAAGACGGGCACGGGGGCTAGACTGCGAGCTCGCCCGTCCTCAAATGTCCAGTTGCTGAAGATTTCGCTCACCAACCTGACCTCTAGGTTGTCAGAGGGCTCCTGTCTTCTTCGGATTTTCCAGCGACACTGTTGAGCTCTGCCGGCACGAACCCGAGCTCTCTACCAGAGGACCTCCATGTCAACTGGCCACCCGTGCCAGTATTCCTGGAACTCAGTCCTGGGATCACTCAGATCCCACCAACTGTGACTGGTTGTCGCTCTGTAGAGATGAGATAAGCGAGCTTGCGGACGAATTCTTTGCCAAATTCGAGCTCTCTTACCAGTTCGTTGTTCCTGCATGGGCGATCTCTCTGGGACGAATTTGATTGGGGTTTTACAAAACTTCAATGATGTCTCCGATTTGCCACAGTCCTGGCTGGACCTGGAGAAATCAAAACAAATGTAATGAGACATTCAGTGTACTTTGTTTGCTTATAGGGCTCGTGTCGACCTAGCCTAGGTACACGACGGCGCGCTCACGGCCGTGCAGCTCAATGCTGGACCTGAGACTATCGATCCATTGGAACAGAGTGGCGTGCCGCCCAGATAGACCGAGACCTGGCGTCCAAAGTCTGCAGACAACCACGATGGCAACATCGACAACTTGATCGAGTCCAATGACAGCAGTGTCATAGTTGACGAGACCTGGAGCTTGTCATCACTGGGCAGTTCCGAGATCGGATTCCCATTGAGCCAGAGTCGCGTGAGCTCTCGACCAGCTTCAAAGAGCTCTTTCGGGACGTTCTTGATTGCATTCTCACTGAGCGAGAGATCCAGGAGGGGTAAACCGAGGACCTCGCTGGGAAATTGGCTCAAGCCTGCGAGTTCCAGATACAGTAATACGAGGTTACGCCATCGTGAGAGATTGTCCAGGTGGACAGGCAGGCTTGCTAGACTCGAGCCGCAGAGGTGGACCATTCGCAATGCCTCGAGTGGGTTCTCAGGGTCTTCAAGGTTGCTGATGGTCGAATTACTGGCGATCTTGATACTGGAAAGTGACAGCATCCGCAGATTTGGGTGGTGCAGACTGGACAAAGTTGCGTTCGCGTCCCAGAAGACGAGGCTCGAATTGCGGATGCGCAGTCCAACGAGCCCACGAAACTCTCGAAGGCGAGTTGTGAGTTGGAGCCTTTCACAGTCAGAGATCACGAGGTAACGCAGCTGTTGGTCGTCGAACGCGAGCGGCACCAGTAGGCTCGTGAGGCTCTGAGGCTCACCAGCCACACAGCTGAGCTTCAGCAAAGCGCAGGCTGGCTGGCTCTGAGACCATGGGAACGTGTGGACGAGGCATCCCGATGGCCGCATCTGGCTCCGAGAGACAGCGGCCAAGTGGCAGATCAGGACCACAAAGCCCCAGGCTAACAGTCCCAGGGCTGTGAGTGAGAGTCTTGAGCTCTGAAGCCGCCGTCCCAGTGTGCTCTGGCACAGGTATAGAAAGATCCGACTGGCTCTGGTATCGCTGGCTGCGTAGCTCTTGGCCTGGGATCGCTGACCGCCGACTGCAACCTTGGACGCCGACTGAGTGCGTCCTGGGCCGACCTGGGTTATTGAGGATGCTGAGGATCTCTTACGGTTGATGGTTGAGCTCAGACTTAGTATTGGTACTGAGACTTGTAAACTCAGGACGATGTTGGCACCAAGTAAAATGCTGAGGATTACGTGGCTGAGGCTGTTGCCGTCCAGGAACTGGGAGTCCAGGAGCATAGTGACGAGCCACGAGTCGCTGTACTGGCTGGGGATAGGCGAGAACCGCTCTAGTTCGTTGTGGACCTTGGTGTACGGACCCAGGATCCCCAGTGGGATCACCACGACCGCAACGACGTCCAGGATCGAAGCCGCAGCCACACAGCCGAGCCGCTTGTGGACTGAGTCCGAGTCGGTCCGCCGCGTCCTGAGTTGGATCAGCGCTGGGACCCAGCAGCTCAGCACGACCGCAGCGGTGTAGAGCTGGTTCAGGCTCAGGCTCGAGATGCCGCTGCTCATATTGGCCGCGAGCCCCGTGTGGACCACGAGCTGCACGAGCCGAAGCTTGAGGTATTCGAGCTCGAACGCAGCGCTGGACTCGGATTCCAGTAGCCGCTGGTACGAGCCCAATGACAGGCTCACGAGCCCAAAGATGGGGTTCTTTCGACTGCGGATGCTGGGTTGGGACGGCGGCCGCAGGTCCACCTGCTTCTTCAGAGAGCTTTCCTCTACTTTTGCGTTGCTGCTGCTGTTGCTGCCAAAGGCCTGGACCTCGTCGTCCACAGTCTTCTTCTTGTCTGCGGACACGGCTGGGACCACGGACTGAGGAGCCATTGGCGCGACGCGGATTTGCTTGAGGCGCGCGACTTTGGCTAGCACCATCTGCAATAGTGAGCCAAAGTGGACGCACGCAAAGCCAATGCACGCGGCCAGGTACAGTTGCCGGCTCGCTGAGCTCGTATCTGTAACCAGGAGCCGCACTCTCAGTGCCGCGACACACTTGGCCTCGGGAAACACCTCGTGGACCGTGGCCGAGACCGCGTAAAAGACCCCGAGGCCAGTGTAGAGCAGGGCCTTCACAGCCCATAATATCCGGTCAACCGAGGTCGGAGTGTAGCCATTTGAGGACGAAGACGGGGATATGGAGCTTGAAGTTGGCTCGTGGGCTGCGGCCGGCCGATCTGAGGATCCACTGCGGACGTCCACGGGTGGGGATGGCGTCGCAGCGTGGCGGGCCGCGGCCGCACTCGGGTACACGGATGAGTCCTGCTTCAGCAGCACGGGTGGCGGGGCGTCCGAGCCGAGGTCCTCGACCTCGACCTCGTGGCGCCGACTGGACTTGTCCCGATACGAGCGGTCCGAATAGCGCGACTCGCTCGGATGGGCCTTGCGGGACTGGGAGTTGCGTGACTGGGAGTTGCGTGACTGGGAGTTGCGGCCGCGGCGCGAGGCCGAGTTGTTGGACCCGTGGGCCGAGTGGGCCGCACGCATGGGGACGATGAGCTTTGGGGCCAGGCTCGACTCGACCGTGATCGCGGACCGCGACCGTGTGCGCTGGAAGACCGGGATCTGGGCCGCGAAGGCTGAGGCCAACCGCGAGGTTGACGGCTGCCGCTTGAGGTCCGCGGTCGAGGGCGAGCGCGCCACCGCGGTGCGAGCGTCCATGGCTCGTGTTCCTGGTTGGCGGCAAAGCGATGGGACACTTGGACACGGTGGGACGGGGCTCAGAATCTTCGTTTTGAGAACGAAGTGAGCGAGGGCCGAGCCCCACGCTGCTGCTGCTGGCGAAGAGCTATACTAGTGAGGCTAAAATTACCCAATAGCTCCACGACTTTATTTATGGTATCTGGTAGTAAGCGGGCTATGAATACCATTGTGCGTCTGTGTCCGGTGTATCAGCGAGGGGGAGGGGAGGGGGGGGGGGGGA